>VCRD01009191.1:0-15382 GCA_006783055.1 Trinorchestia longiramus
ATAGAGAATAGTTTGCATACATGGGAAAGTAAGGAATGGAAAGCAGCAATTGACTATGTGTTAGTGAACCATGAAGCAACACAGCGTGTCAGAAATGTGTGTGGATGAAAATGAATTTGATATTGATACTGATCACCGAATGCTTGTTCTCAAGTACAAATGGGGTGAAAAAGAAGTTTTGCAAGCAATGAGCAGTATAAAGGAAAAGTGGCATTTGAGAGCAGCAAATTGGGAAGAATTTGGTAAAGAACTTAGAAGATATGAATGGAATAGAAATGGTAATGTAAATGACCTGAACAAAGAGATGGCAAAAAAGTTTATGCTGCAGCACCGCAGATGATTGGAAAAGTAAAGTGTAGAAGATTTACTGGATAAGCTGAGTGGTTTATGAGAGAGATAGAGGAGGAATGAATGAGAGGGAAAATTTTGAATAAGTAGCAACATCAAATGCAAAAATTATGTGAAAGATATAGGATTGAAGAAGTGGATGCCAGGGTGCATGGGATGAATACAAAGCTCAGCAAAAGAGGATAAAAAGAATGATATATGAGACTTCAGTGAAAGATGAAACACATAAAGTTGATAATCCTGAAAAAAGGTCAAGATGGAATTAAAGAGTGGTATAATTTTATACAAGGCAATAACAGAGGTAGTGAAGTGCAAATCCATCAATTAGTAATTGGTGGATGCAAAGCGTGTGATCTGATACAAATGGCAAAAGCAGTTGTGGACTTTTGGGAAGATATTGGTGGAATGAATGAGCCATTTATAGATGAAGAACCAGTAACTCTTCAGATAGGGGAATAAGATTTTCAAATAGAAGATGAAATTAAATTTGTAAAGATTGAAAAATTTTTAAAAAGGTGAAAAATAGGAAGGCAAGTGGTCCTAATGAAATTCCTTATGAATTCTATAAGCATAGTGGTGGGAGTATAAATGAAATATTTGTTAGTTGAGATATGGAGGAGTGAAAGAGATCCAGACAAGTGGAATAAATGTAATGTAGTTTTATTGCATAAGGGTGGACATAAAAGGATGAAAGAACTTAAATAATTAAAGACCTATTGCTCTGGCTGACATCGTAAGATTTTTGTGGATTGCTAAATGAAAGGATGAAACATGTGGTAGAAGAACAAAGAGTAATGGGTGAAGAACAAAATAATTTTAGGAGAGATAAATGTGGTAAAGACAATGTGTTTGGGGTAAGAGAAATAATTGAAAGAAAGAGGGAGGAATATCAAAAGGTATATCTTTCATTTTTGGATATTGAAAAGGCATATGGTAGAGTAGACCATATGAGGTTACTAGATGTGCTAGGCAAAATGGGTTTTAGTGAGAAGATAGTGAACATTATGAAAAGTTTGTATGAGAATGCATGTGCATTCTATTGTCTGGGAGATTTAGTGACAGCACAGGTGAGGAGTGAGACAGGGTTGTATTCTGTTTCCCTTACTGTTTGGGCTATACATAGAAGAATTTGCTGTTTGCCTGAGAATGATTGGTTTTGGACTGAAAGTTGGAAAGAAAATACTAAGTAGTTTGTTGTATGCTGATGACATTGTTGTGGTTAGTGAATCAGAGCAGGAACTGCATAGAATACTTGAGATTGTGAATGGATACAGTAGAGATTTCACAGTGAAATTTAGTGGAGATAAAAGTAAAGTCATAGTTATAAATGGTGATGAAAACCTACAGATATAGTGAGTGGAATATTGGAGAAGATAATATAGGCAGAACTAAGGAATATTAATACCTAGAATGTATGTTAAGTAAAGATGGATGTGCAAGAGCAATAGGTGAGAAAATGGCAAAAGCTATGCAGTGGTGGGAAAGACTAAACAGTGTTGCCAAGTATAGAGCAAATAAGTGTGAATGTGTTAGAGGAATGAAGTATGTGGCAATACTTAGTGTAATGTTTGGCATGAATGTTATGCCATGAAATGGAGAAGACCAAGAAAAGTTGGAGGTGTGGCAAAATAGGGTAGGGTGTTTGGCATTAGGTGCTCCAAAATGAACAACTGTAGAAGCTATTAGAGGGGATCTAGGGTGAAGTCTGTTTTCTGAAAGAATGGTAAATGTTGTGTTGAATTATAAGGTGAAAATTGGACGAATGGATAATAAAAGGTTGGTTAAACTAATTTTTGAATGGAATTTGAGTGAAATTCTATTGGAGAAAATTTGCTGGGGCATGCAAGAAAACTAAAGATTCTGAAGATTGTTTGTGTTAGAATTGGAACACCTATGGATGATTGGTTAATGAAAAATCATGGAGGTGAAAGACGAGTGGGATGGAAATAAGTGAAAGAAAGAAATTGAAAAACTAACAAAAGTGTATGGTTTGAACAAATGGAAGCATCGTATGATTGGGAAAACTATTTCAACTTGGTATGCCAGTAAGAATGTGCCAAGGATTAAAAGGTTTTATGATGGGAGTTTTGGCAGCCAACTCTTGTTTGCTGTCAGATGTTAGTGTGAATAGGAGCACATGGAAGTGGAATGAAGGGAATACAAGGTTTTGTATACAGTGTAACAAAGAGTGGATGAAACAATTAAACATCTGGTCTTAAAATGTAGTAAATATGAGCAGGAGTGAGAAAGCTTAATGGATGTGGATCTTGAGCAGTATGGAAAGAACCAGTGGAATACCAGATGTGTTGAAGAGGACTCGGGTATGAGATATCTTGTAGGGCTAGATGAGGAATGCAACATGACTGTTGTTGATGCAGTAAAAAAATTTTTGTGTTTGCATGGAATAAGAGACATTGATATTAAATAGTCAATTTCCTGGAGTAGAGTGTGACTATCTGCTAAGCATGAGGGCTGTTTATGATGAGCTGGCGCTCTCAATGATGTCCTCACTTGCTGGTTTCTTTGCATGGAATGATTCAGGGTGGCCCATAAGTAATTATTTTAGATGTCCTTGACACAAAGGCTAAAAAACTTTGGGACGCCTCCTTGTTGTATGTGTGCAATTAGAGGGAATTAAAAGCTGTAACAAAAGCCCCAGCCAAAACTGGCCCTTAATTCTGAGTCTAAGTTCAGGTTTCCATTAATTGTTGTAGGAGACATGAATGGACATGTTGGTATACTTTGTAGGAGCATGAATAAAAATGGGTGTAAATTAACTGATGTTTGTGGAGGAATTGATGGCAAAAATCTGAATGTGACAATACGAATTGGTTTATATACATAGGAAAGATAGGAATGTAAAGCAGCTCTTGAATAGGAAGGGCTAAGGAATATAAGTATCTAGGCTGTATGTATGTTAAGTGAAGATAAATATGCAAGAGCAAAAGGTGAAAAAGTGGTAGGTGGTATACAGTGGTGGAAAAGACTTAGTGGGCCCAAGTATAGAACAAATAAGTACAAATGTGTAGGATGAACAAATTTTTTCCACATATGGTTTTGTGTAAAGCAATGTGCAAAAACGACTGGGGCAGGCATAGCTCATAAAAATTTGCATGTATCTTAAGTCAGGAAAGAATTCCTTATTTCCTCATCTCTGCTATAAAAGTTCTCAATGCTTAGTAACTTGTTAGTTTACATGTTTGCAACTTTACATGGTCCAAGTTCATTGTGCTTTACCTAGTTTATTAGCAAAATTATGAATGTAAGTTGATTCTAATGTTTTCTGTTGTCTGCTTTGTGTGTAATTTTATTATTGAAGAAATTGGATAAAAAAGTGTAGTGCTTTGCCTAATTAACATAGGTGTATTATTATGCTAAAATAATTAAAATTTCCATTTTAAAATCAATAATGAAAACCCATTAAGGGCATTTTTGTGTATTTCAAGTATTTTTTCAGTCAATTATTAATGTGAACTTTTTCATGCAGCACACAGTAGAAGCCCTCATTGTTGAAAAGCAAAGAGTAATAGATAATTTGAAAGCCTTGGGTAATGATTTTAGACCTCAGGTATGGCTACCAGGATTTTTTTGCTACATTTCTTTGATTGTGTTCTTCTATAACCTAAGAAAGTAGCTACTAGTTGAAATATTTTTATTTGATTTGTAAAATTTAAGTCAAGCCAAATGAGGTTAAGGTAACTACTGTATATGCTTGGGAAGCCTATTTATGTAGGACAATATAGGTCCATGAAAAAATGTTAATTTCTATATTCTTAAGATTACTTGTAGAAGAGAAATTTAATGAATATATTTTTTTCAGCTATTAGTACATTTTTAGAGGAATTAATTTAATCATCATGCTTCGATTGAAGTTTTCTAGTGTTCCATTTCTTTCCTACGGTGTTAAACCATGTGTGAAAGTAAGTAGTCCTCAAGTGTTGGGTAGATCTCTGTGCAGCCCAGCAACAAGGAACAGTTCTACAAAATTGAAACTGTCCCCTGATCAAGCTAAGGATCAACTATTATTTGTGGTAGATCATACAAGATATTTCAATCTTATGAACTTTTTTGGATTTACACAGTTTATATTTTGGACATCCATTGGCATTTCTGCTAAAGATATGAAAACAGTTTCTCAGCCTCTGACGTCAGATGGCTCTGAACTTTCATGGTGGCGGAAATTTGACCTCTCCAAATATAAAGTTCCTCTGTCTATTGCTTCATTTTGCATAGGTTAGTGATGTGAAAAGAATTCTTTGTTAAAGTTAGCCTACATGGCAGTCTTATGATATATGTTTGTATTTAAAGTGATTTTAAAATTTTTGGCAAATCTTAAAAATATTTGGGCTTGATTTTTTAAGGTGTTTAGTTTAAATTATTATTTCAACTCAAATTTATTCCATGTAATGCACAGGCTGGATAGTGCTGGGTGGCTGTTGGTTCCACACTATTCGGTCCGTGAAGCACATAGTACTGCGGAAGGGAGGGAATTCTGTTACCATTGCAACACCTACTCCATTTGGAAGGACAAGATACATTACCAGACCTCTCCAACAGGTGTGTATAGGAACTCAGGATCTAGGTAGGGGCAGGAAATTTGTTTACTCTGGGTCAAATAAGTGGTGGTAATTTAAAACACTACATTTTGTGACATTTATTACATTTCCGACCATGAAAATATCACAGCTTTCAAAAATTGAAATTCTCATGAATATTCAACAAAACAATGCAAGTTTGACAAATTGAATCAGAGCATCAAATTAATAAAATAATTACTAGTAGCATCTTTTGTGTGGGAAGAACAGCTTTTAACTATCTTGTACAATAAATCAATGTTCTTACATATATCAGTTTATATCTGTTCTATTTGTCTGCACATGGTAATCTGTAAATATCCTATGTATGAAGGTTGTCGTTCCCCAACTTTGATCTTTAACTTTTCAAAGGTTTTTTTGGGTTCAAGTTATAAATTTGCTGGGCTACTCCAAAATATTGATTACTTTTTGAGACACTCGACACTCTTTTACTTGGCCGATACAAGTTTTTGATGGAACTATTTGGAAGTTTATGGTCTTTTCTTCTTCAATCTTTTTACACAGTTATGGAGGTGATTTTTTAAAGTTTTACAGACTATGCAGGTTATTTATTATTCTTTTCAATATTGAGAGTTTTGCATGCTGGTAGTTGAAAAGCTCTACATAATATCGAGTCACATGCCTGTAGTTGAAAAGCTACTACATAATATTGAGAGTCTGACATGCTGGTATCCCGCTGCCGACATGGTTGACGCGGCTAGAAATACGGCATGGGACTTGGGTATACAACCGAATAATTATCGAAGTAATTATCCGACCCAAGAATGGGCCAGAAGGTTCGTTCCTATAGCCTAATTCAATTCTATTCTATTCTATTTTATTAAAGCTACTCCAAATGTTGACGTTTTTACTACTCTGTTCCACCACTACTGTGTTCTGCTTACAGTTAGATTTGAGTTATTGCCTTAACATGTTTTTTAATCAGTAGAAACAGTAGTCGAATTTTTGTTTATTTTTGCACTATTTTACCAGAACATTATCGGAATAATTGTCTTCTCATGGTATTTGTGTAATAAATTTTTCATGAGCTACTAGGTGCTTTGTCTTGAAAACAGTTCGTTGATAGTGATTTTAGGGCTTATTTCAACAGCTGAGAGCAACTTGGGTCATTTTCCTGTGGGGAGCTGTTGTTGGTTTTTGCAACTGGGGTTTTGCTCCATGCACTTCATTCAGAACTGCACTTCCATCTGCTTGGTTTTCCTTTGTTCTTTACCAACTTGACCTGTTGACTAGTTGTTCCTGACTTGATGAGGGTATGGAGAGATGACCACCAGATACTTGCATAGTAAATGATTGCTTGTCGTACCACTTATACCTTAAGCTCTTGAACGTATGCATAGATATTGTAGACCGGTATAAAAGCATGTAGAAGTGCAAAAAATTAAGTCAGTGTGTTGCCAAGTTCAAACTTATTAATAGAATTTATATCTGATTAATATACTTCACATTTTTCAATTATTCCTATGTTTTTCAAAATGTAAAAGAAACATTCTAGTTGGGACTACTTTTCTTAGGAGGATAGTGTGAACTGACGCTTGTTAAACGGTTTTCTTTATGCCATTTTAACTACTCATTGATTCACTATGCATCAATTGCCTAGACATTTAATTTAACAGGAAACCATATTTTTTTACTTGATTATCAAACGTATACCCAGATAACCCTCTAAACAGTTTCTCGAGCAGTAAACTTTTTAAAAATGTCGGATACCGGGTGTATGAACCTGAGTGTTATTCAGCCACTCTTCAGTGGTGCGCGCCAAGTGAAGCACCCTGTTGTTCTAGGGTTGCTGTCCAAGAATTGCTCTTGATGAAAGTGGGGCAAGGGAAATTTTTGACGGCAACAAATGGGTTTACTTATTCAAGTTGGGTGAGATATATTGAGATGTTAAACTAGGAAATAAATAGGTTTTTTTATTTATATGACAATTGAGAATTCAAGCTTATGCAACTGCAGAGGAAAAGTTACAGGGTCAGATTTAAAAATCTGGGGTAGTTTTGTAAACATTTGTACGGTCAAATTATGGAATTTCCTTAGGTGCTGCTGCGGCTCCATGTCATTTTTTTACCGTAAGTGCATACATGGCTCATAAACTTACTCTTGGTTTTATGTTATGGAAACCATCGACATCAATGGAAGTATTGTGTACTCAGAAAAATATTTACTTTTAAAATGTTATGTTTGAGCAAAGAAAATACCAACTACTTTGTGAATCAAGAACAAAACTTTCAATGATGTAACACCTACTTAATTAACGGATCATAAGCATGCAAGAGCACTTTGTGAATGAACAATGTGTTGTTGCGTTAACCTGTTATTCTCTCAAGTTAAAATAACAGTAATCTACTCAGGTATTTCAATTACCTAGTAATATTGCGAAACGAGCTGCTTCAGTTTCTAATGAATACCTGAGACTGGTTGGAAATAATACGGACTAGTCGAATATTTCTTGTTTATGGTTATTCACTAATATCTGAGAAACTCAAGCTATTGTTGACTGAATTTGAAAGCCATTCATAATAAAAATCGAGAAGTATTGTGAGTTATATTAAAGTGATAAAAGAAGTATATTAAAGTAATGAAAGAACTGTGGTTCAGCCACTCTGAATCTTTTTTATGTGTAGGCTCAGGTATGCGTTCAAATAGTACGATTGATGTGTGGAAGTGGATCATAAAATGAGCGAGGGGTTCTGAGGATAGGTAACAATGGAAAGAGTACGGAAACGTGAAGGCTTTCGCAAGAAAGCGCGATGGTTCTGACGGTTTTTTATGATGCAGAAGATTAAAGAGCGACGAAAAGAACATTAAAGGTGTTTGAGGTGAGGTACTAGAGGAGTGTGACCGAGTACTAGAGGAGTGTGACCGAAATTGAACTGTTCGTTTGAGGGAGAACTGAGGGGGTGCAGCTGAAGGTAGTGGTGAGCGATTTTACGGGTAGGACAGAGAGTGGAGTGCTGAGATGGTGAAAGCATATAAAATGAATGAAACTGCAGCGTTCTATCACGTATCATTAAGTGAAAAGTGAGATGAAGACCGAGGTATGGGCGATGGGAGTGAGAGAAGTGCTGGATGAGAGATCTGTGAATAGGAAGAATGTGAGACTGTGGGCTGCAAATCGTAAAAAGTTCTGAAAGTGTGTTGTTACATTGTCTCACTTGGAGAGAATAGGGGCGAGATGAGGAACTGCATTATTTTGCAGTGTGTTTGCAAGTCTTATTCATGATTGTAGAATGGATATGTGTAACTGAATATTATTACATAAACATCGTGTTCTCTTTTGTAATTGATTCCTGAACATGAGTAAGTTTCTCTGCATATGCAAGTTACAGCTTGAGATAGAGTGAAAGCATTTCGATTTCGATTTCTGAACAAAATTGAGACAAATAGGATTCGTATTTTTATGAGAAATTTATTTCTATCGTTCACCTAATCTTGATCAACTTGCGTTGCAGTTGACAGCGACGAGCTCCAGAATGGAGCGCTCTTACATGGCCCTGAAGGTTCAAGGGAAACCTTTTCACTTCCTGGTGGATACTCGGGGAAATTTCGTAAGGCCTGAGCTCTTCGACAGAACTGTAGGTGTGCGTAGAGAATTTTCGTCCCAGAAGTGAAACTTTTCTGGTGATATCAAACTTTATTGTCATTAGAAAAATTGACTTTTTTGAGTTGTCAATTATATTGAACCCCAATCTTTCAATTGAAATTAGTACAACTTGTATGATACATGAAAATACTGTGTCATGTAATCCAACATGCTTCTGTATATTGTTATGGATAACTTCGTGATGACACTTTTACCAAGAGATTTGATTGGTTTTCTTTTATAACTCAAAATAGGGTTTACATTTATCTTTCCAGGATTTATTTAGTGGCAGTGTAAGTTTTATAGTTCAGGAACGAAATAATTAGCTTACAGTTTTAAGTCTATTTTTACTCTTGAAGCATAAATCACCATTCGGAAAGGCTTGAAACATGATACCTTCGTTGACCATTGTCAGCGGTTTACACAGAATTTGTGGACCCACAATGGTAGCCTTCAGTTCTTACGAGGGCACGAAGACCAGACCGTGGAGCGTTGTGGCGCTGTTCCATTTCGTCTGTTGGCAGACTTGATCCATTGCATGGTCTGATGCTGCCAAGCATCGTTGCTTCTATAGCATCGGCACGAGCCTATGCTTCATTCCGCTCATCTCATTCGGATGCACAAGACAAACACAAAAAGGGTAAACTGGACATGAAATTGTTTGAAAAGCCTCCGCCATGTTCAGAGAAATATTATACACTTGCAGAAATGGAAAAGAAAGAGTTTTTTATAATATAACTGCATTTGTTCATTATTGTTCTATGTCGTATGGTAGTTACCGTATTTATTTGTCTGAAGATTATGAGGTGAGGACAACTCGAAAAGAAGGAGAAGACTTTCCTGCTTTCTACAAACAAGTTGACCTGAATCCCTATAGAGATTACTTCGCAGCAGCCGTATTTGTTTCAGGTAAGTGGTACATTGTGTATCCTCTGGTGAGATTTTGACATTTTTCTGTTAGTAATATTTCAGAGGTATAAATTCTAAACAGGGCCCCTTGAGTGGCGGGCCAGCAAAGTTTCATGAATTAGTGATCGTTGTCTTGTATAGAATTCTACAGGCAGATAAAGACAAGCCATCGCTTTGTTTTCTCTACAATAAAATTTCTGGTACATTTAACACGTTGCCTCCGATTGCCTGGCCGGTGTAAATCTTCACTTTATACATATTATTACTAGAAGGCACTGTAAAATTTACAGAACTTAACCTAAGTGGCCCACATACGTACCACTTCGGAGTCAACGTGTTAAAAAAAATACCAATCCATGTGGTCGAGCAGGCATGTACTGCGAGAAAGGAGCTTCGTGACTATTTCACGCTGTGTCTGTGTTGCGATGTTCTGAAATGAGCGTCAAAAGACTGAAGTAATTATGAAAACTGGAATACTGAGGAAGCCCTGTTATGAGTCATGCAGTAGTCGTTTTGCCTCAACTATTTTTGTATTATATATGTAATGGGAATTTTTAGATCGCTGTATGCTATCAGTTTTTGAACTTATTCTCTGAATTGAGCCGTTAGTATTTTTAAATTCTAAATGAATGAGAGATTTAGGAATACATCATTTCATCTTCAAAAAATAAATATTTGAATATAAATCAACTTCAATTTGAATTGAAGCTTGTAACGTGGCACGTAACTTTGAGTCTCATATCGGTAAACAAATGTTGAAAACTTTCTGAGTTTTAATGTATAAATTAAAGAAATTGACTTTGTATTAAGACAAACTTCATGTTTTGAACGTGTGTTTCTCTCCTGAGGTTTTACTACAAGTTAAAAAAATTCCTAGACCCGTCTGTAGAGCTTTCCATCCCACTATATAATAATTGAGTTTGTTGCTTGTTTGGTTGTTTACTTGCTTGCTGAGTTGGTTGGATGTTTACTTGTTTGGTTGGATGTTTGGTTAGTTGGTTGCTTGTCTGTTTGTTTGTTGGATTGCTTGCTTGATTGTTGCCTGCCTGCTTGTTTGTTTGTTTGCTTGCTTGTTTGTTTGGTCGTCTCTCGGTCACGCTCCTCAGGATTCAGATACGAGAAAATTCGCTAGGGTATACATGTATTGTAAGCATTGTACGAGAATTGTGGTTGCCAAAGGCACATCCTTCAATGTGGAAACTCCTTCGCTAAGCCCGCGTCCACTGGCAAATAAAACGAAAAAATCAGTAAAAAGTGAATTTTCACGTGTGGGTCTACTAGTGTTTTATAAGTAGATATGAAAACTTCAAACTTTTGATCTACAGCAATTACACTTTGGCTCTATTGGTATTTCAATTTTGTCGATTCATGAGATGTGCAAATTTCCTTTCTCATTTATCCTCTTGGCGTGATGTGCAACTTTCGATTTAATTAAGCGCAATGAAGTTCATTTATTTTTGTTTATAATAAGAAAATGTAAAACCTTGCAACTTCCGATGTATTACCACTCAATTTTGATCTATTGATGGGTGATCTTGATAATTTGTGATGTCATCAACTTGTCAACGCTTGAGAAAATCAATAAATGTCTCCATTTATTGATTCTTTTCAGCGTTACTTTCGTTCTGATTACGTTAATCAAATTCTTAATGAATTATGCACACAATAATAATTTACATTTTGATGATTACCGTCGCACTACGTAAAAAGACCGAAAAACAAATTATATATGCATAGTAACTTTTTGTATCCCCTAATGGGGTGCTTAATTTGAAAATTTCAGATGTATTTGAAAAAAATGAATTGTAACACGTCTGCGGCTCGTTTGAAATAAACTAGTTCAAACATAGTAGACGGTCATAAGATATTAGTTCTTCCATGAAATTTTAATATAAGATGCTTGGAAACTCAAAGTTACTGATCTTTTCGTATTTCACTTTCTTGGAATAAAGAGTTTTGTTTGTTGTTTGTTAAAATAAAATAGTAAATGCAATTGCTGTTTAACTTCTATGTGTTCTACATAATAATTGCGTAAATATATTGCTACTAGAGGGTTCCCGTGGGAATTGTACGATTTAAATTTGACTAATTTAAAATTGTTCTAAAGATGAATCTATTAAAAACTTACCACGAATTATTCTGTTGTATATGAATGTTTTTCATTAATTTAGACGAAACTTCCATTCTGTACCTTATTTGCCGATAGCATGGCCCTTTAGTACCCGTTGAAATTACTTGGTTTAAAACTGATAAAATGAAGGATATATGAAACAAAATATATATTTTAGTTTTACCTGTGGTACTATCATAATCTGAATATTTTTCGAGGATGTACACAGAACTTCCATTCTATACCTTATTTACCGATAGCATGGCCGTGAAGAAGAAAGTAAATAACAGAAAAAATTGAATATTTTATAGTGATCCGGTGCCTTTGGTATCCACAATACAATGCTTACAATACATGCGTACCCATTCTGATTTCAGTTTGATAATTTTTCTTCAGTAGTAGATAGGAAGTAATAGGACGGACACACACAGATACAGAGAGAGAGATAGCGATAAATTGTCTATTATATATGTAGATGATGATAAAAGTAGTCACCGAATGTTATTGAATACTAAAACAAAAACATTTATTACGGAAAAACTATAAAAGATACGAAGTTTTAGTAATTTGTGATGGAAAGAAGAATGCTATAATTTTTCTGGTTATGATGCAGGCTTTAATAATTCTTACAGATTCAAACAATACATACTTCAAAAGCCCCTGACAATGGCTTAATACAAAGCGGAAGTGCGAGCAGCAGTTGTAGGAATGTCATTTTTTAGAAAACAAGGATCATTTGTAGGAGCAAGGAGACGTTTCATGAGAAGATTTAAGAAGAGTCCATCTATACACGGAGACACACGCTGAACCAGTTTTTCACTACAGGATGATTTGGGGCTTCCAATTCGACTTATGTCAGTGGCAGATTCCGTTTGTCTGAACTATGCTACCAAAGCAAGAACACGGTTCAAATGGACTCATGTTAAATCTTCTTATGAAACACCTAACTGCAACTAATGATTCACTGTTTTCAAAACAACATTCCACAATTGCTGCTGTCTCTTCAGTTGTGTATTTAACCATTAATCATACATGGGTTTCCAAAGTACAGGGTGTAGCAACGTAACTCCTTTTTTCTCGAAGCGTTTTGTTTTGAGAAAAAGGAAGTTATGTTGCTGCACCCTGTAATGTTTTTTTAAATCAGTAAGTCTTACTATGGTCAGCCTGCGCCATAGATACAAAAAACTGCTGTATTCTTCTTCCAGTATCATTTTACTAGAAATTCGTATCTTCTTTTGTAGTTTTTACTTAATTCTTAAAATGGTAAAGTAACTTGTGGGCCGACTAATATATGTAAGCAATCACAATTTCTGGATTATAATAACCAATGAGCCAAGTGAAGCCAAGTACCACTTGACCACTGTAGCCTATTGAGCCCGACTTCATTTTCACTCCTCTCGAATAGTCCTATCTCTTGGAATATCGAGGGGGAACAACTATTAACAGTGTATGTGTTCTCAAAAATAATGCTATCTACTTTTCTTGAAACACTCCGACGGTTTACGAGAGTAAAGAAGTATGTGTATTTTGGTTGTGTTTTTGGTCGTATGTATTTGCATGTGGGGGCTCTACACGTATGCTCACACAGAACACCCACGTCTATGTCCTCAACGCAGGTTTTTTCCTGTTGATTTTCATACTACGACACACGCTACGATGCGTGCGGGCGCTTGTATTGTTGCAAGACGGAGAGACTTTGGCAGTCACTACCTACACTTTTTGGCTCAACGCGTACCAGGAGCGTACCACGCATGCACGTGAGCTTTCAGTATTGATACGTGTGCTTTAAGGATATTGACAGAAATGCTAACCTTTATTTGGGCGAATAATTTGTTAGAAGGTTAGGAAATATCATTAGAGTGATAACGCTAACCACGTTTATTTCAGTGAACAGTCAGTATTTTGGCTTAACACGTTAACCGCCATGCCTGATATCAGAGATTTGTCACTACCGCCACGACTTTGCCATTTTACGACTTTATCATTTAACCTTCCGTAAATATTTTAAATTAATTTTTGAAAATAATTATTAAAAATTTGGAAATGTACCACCGGTGGTAGGTACATGCGGCGGTAAGTGAAATCCTCAAATGTACCACCGGTGGTACATGTGGCGGTTAACGTGTTAAGTACTGACACCAATGTCTACATGGCAACGGCAAGCTAACGCTTGAGGCCAGAACCAATATAAGCGGTGTGAAGATGGTTCTCTATCACCAAGCAGACTCGAAACATATTCTGTTGCAAGAGTATTTAACACAGCGTTATGCATTAACATTTAACACATAAAAGTGAAACACATTCAAGGCGGAACATTTAAACATTCAACACAATAATTGAGTGTAGAACCTTGGGCTTAACCCGTTAGTGTTTAGGGAACGAGCCACTTTAGGGAACGCGTTATTTTTCTGTAGTAATTATTGCGTGGGTGATGTTCTTCGAGGTAAGTGATACAGTCGACTTCGTTGCTTGCAGATTTATTATTGGACACGATCAAACTCAGTGCAGAAGTTAAGGCCAAGATCGAAGATCGGAATTGAGAGCTTGGAATTCGTACACCGAGACCCGTCAGAGAGACTGAAAGCACGAATACACTTGTTGTTCACTGGATAATGGTTATGCACGGACTGACGGGCGTTTGGTTTGAGAACCTGTGGTTCGCTACGCTCTTCTATAAAGGACGAGAGTTACAATTTGAAGTCACGACCATGATTAAATTTAGATTTAAAAAAAACAATCACAAGTGGCGTGAAATAAGTATAAAGATTTACTCTAAAATATTACTAAGTTTAATATTATTTAATACTAAAATAATCAGGATATTTTAGCGGCCCTACAAGTGCATAGCGGACACAAAAGTGTACACCTATGGCTTACACACAAGGATTATACTCTTTCAGTTCTTATTTTTTCAGTGTAGTATTTGCAAAGACTTGTAGAATATATTTCAGGGAATGTGATTTGATAACAAACAAAACAAACAAACAAAAACGTATATTTCCAATAAAGTTGGTACATAAGAAATGTAACAGCATTGGTTTTTAAAGATGCCTTATCATAAAATCCTTAAGTGATAGGTATTCTATGCATAGTATCATAGATGATAGAACAGCAGTACCTACGGGTATACATAAACATTCACATCACGCAATGAACGTTAAATATACATGGGGAAACAAGTGAAACTTCGCTTTTTCAGTGATGACTTAAGAGGTAATCATTGGTGATACATATAAATTTTAATGTGGTAGGTAATATACGCAGTTTAGGTGATAAGCAACATATTTTCTTTAGGTACAAATTAGATTTGACATCATTACATTTAACTGAATTGGATGTTTAACATCCGAGAAAGACCGAAGGAAAATTATGAGAGCGAAAACTTAAAACGTAAAGTTGTGATTGTTATTAAATTGAAATTGTAATTTCTGATTACTGGTTGACCGTATGGTATGGCTTGCTGATGATCGATTTAATTCAATCATTATTACAGTTATCTGTAATCATCGTGTTTAATATGAAAGGGTGTTACATATCAGAGAAAGAGAGTAAAAAATAAGATATAACAGTGAATGTGTCAAATTTTCAATACTTAGATGTTGGTATAGATAAGAAAAGCTGTAGTAGACTAAAGTTCTGAGGTTTCACAGTCACTTATTGTAGCAAAGCAATTACTGATATTGACGGATAAATTTTTTGATTATGTATTCGATAAGTACAAAAATAACGTAAAAAATTACACATATATATATATATCACCTTCAGTATCCGACCATCACGCGGTAGAATGTTTAATTAATGTAACAAAAGAGAAACCGAAATCCTGCTTAATTACCT
>VCRD01009194.1:0-10991 GCA_006783055.1 Trinorchestia longiramus
CCAGCACACTACCCAGCACACTACCCAGTTCTTAATCTCTCACCTCAAACCCAAGGCCAATTTATGTCCTCACCACTCCTCATCACTACTCACTACTTCTTCTCACCACTGCACCACATCACTCTTCACCACTCCCAATCACCACCCCCTAGACACTCCTCATCATTCATCACCACTCCTTATCACTCCTCACCCACCACTCCTCACTCCTCCTCACTCCTCCTCACCACTCCTCACCACTCCTCACCATTCCTCACCACTCCTCACCATTCCTCACCACTCCTCACCACTCCTCACCACTCCTCACCACTCCTCACCACTCCTCACCACTCCTCAGCACCCACAAGTTACTGCAGTTTCCCCGTCGCATCGTTGAGACTCAAAATCGAATACAAATCGAATTTCCTTTCGTATTTGATTTTTGGATTTGGAGGCTCGAGCTGAGTTTCTTTTTCAATATTGGAGTAGAACTCCTCCTCCTCCTCCTTCTCCTCCTACTGCTCCTTCTCTTCTTCCTCCTCCTCCTCCTCCTCTTTCTCCTCCTCCTCTTCCTACTTCTCCTCTTCCTCCTCCTTCTCCTCCTCCTCCTCCTCCTCCTCTTCCTCCACCTTCTCTTCCTCCACTTCTTTAAAATATAAGTGACCAACTGAAAGAAATAATTTTTAAAAATAGATATAGCTATCTAAATAAGGCCGTTTTATATCTTTATTATAGAAGGTGCATTTGCATGTTTCCTGTAACTAAAACTTTGTGATTTAAACCTTTTTATTTTTGTGTTGTGTGACTCTGGGACTTGAACGAATAGAAAGCTAACGACTGGAGATTGTGTGCTGACTCGAGTGCAGTATGACGCTTAGATGCATCAAATAAGACTCGAGTGCAGTATGACGCTTAGATGCATCAAATAAGACTCGAGTGCAGTATGACGCTTAGATGCATCAAATAAGACTCGAGTGCAGTATGACGCTTAGATGCATCAAATAAGACTCGAGTGCAGTATGACGCTTAGATGCATCAAATAAGAGCATTTAAGAACAAGATGCTAGTAACAGTATTCGTTAAAACGCTTAATGTCATGCCATTTGAACCTTCAATCAGAACTCGTAATTGAAACGCTTCAAAGTTTTTTTTGCTTATTCTCATCAAGTTATTAAATTAACTAATTTGTACTTCCTAGTTATTATCATAAAATATCAAATTTATATTTCCTTCAGATATTAAAAACCTAAACTCAAGTCGTTACTCTATGAGAATTACTTTCTTTGTTCCGAAATATGTACTTGTTCCACAGCCAAACATTTCCTTTGGAATTAAGTAATTTTTCGTTAAACTGTTGAGTGTTTACATTAATAGGTTAGTATTGGTGTTCCAGATTTATTTCGATTAGCTTATTCACTCAAATAAATTCGACCAAAAATTATAATCACTTTTTAGCACAATAAAATGTAAATTTTTTCAGACCACTTCCTGGCAAGAAATTAAACTGGAAAAGCGAACAAAACGAGCTGATTTTTTGACGAAATTCAAAAATCACAAATTGACCAATAATGAGAGCAATGCTGTGATACAATAATGAGAGTAATACTGTGATGCAAGCAATGCTGTATTGTAAGCAATGCTGTGTTGTAAGCAATGCTGTGTTGCAAGCAATGCTGTGTTGCAAGCAATGCTGTGTTGCAAGCACTGATTGAGAAACCGATAAATTGCGTCATGGAGCGTCGTGCAATAAAACAACTTGCCAATGAATTCTGTTTTGAATAACAGGTGATTTTCTTTTTCCTGTTTTATGATTTAAAATTTGTATTCGGTGTACAAAAATATATGTGATCCCCCCTTTTTGTCTGCTCTCAAATTGTATAAGTATAGAAAATGACAGTTTTGACAACCTATTGGATGCTTATTGCATCCACTGTAGTATGTACGGAGTGTATAATTTTTCATTCATTTTTTACTCATTTCCATGATAAGTTACTAAAACTACTATGTGAAAGTAACTATTCAAACTATTCAGTATGTCGAAGCATTTCATTTTTTGTTCCTTTTAGTATTTTTTATACAATGGTACAAATATTTAGATACAGCCTGAATGATTCTCTGCACAAGTTTTTCGGAAGAGATGTTAATTATAAACAGAAACCTGAGAACCAGATTCCATCTAAAGCAAAACCACCTCAAGTCTTGTCGTCCCTTCTGAGCACCACCCCCTGCTGCCTGTCATCACCCCCTGCTGCCTGTCATCACCCCCTGCTGCCTGTCATCACTCGACTACACACAGGCCTCTAGACTTTATTGAGGCGTTCCTGCAAGTCTGGCCCTCGTCTTGTGGGTCCTCGTTCCCTGTCATGAATTATACAGTGCTGTCACACGTCATGAATTACACAGTGCTGTCATACGACCAAGCAGACGATGAGCTGTCACTGGGGCCGTCGCTTTCTGTCTTCTTTTGAGGAGCAAAAGCACCACAAATGACGTGTGTTATTATCTTGAAAGCCATCAGTGTTAGGAGGATTCATCCAACGCTTGCTCTAAAGCGCTAGTTCCTCGAAAAATGCATCTACATTTGTGTCAATTTTCCTAACTGATCAACTTTCAAACCGCATCTGCATTCTCAACACATCTACATTCTTGTCTACATTCGCTACGTGTCTCCGTGCCTGACGAGCACACATACAGTACGCGTCTACATACATTCCAGCTCATTTTTTCGTTTGCTTCTAACACACATACTCTATCAAACCGAGGATCTCTTTACATGATTTGCTAATTAGTGAAATTTTTTGCCCATCTGTTTGCAACATTTTCAAATCTATGTGAAACTAAGGCGCGTAGCTATGTATATTCCCCAGATTTCAGATGCTGAAATCTCTTCAGACTTTTTAGACTCACAATTCAAAATAAATTATGCCTGGAATTAACGGAATGCCTGGGATCCCACGCATTGGCTCTGTAAAATTCAAATCAACTGAAATATGTATACTTACTTGACGACCTTAATCGAGTAACTTTTAATGAACATAGATGTGTTATACTAAATCCACATAACTTATTCATTAATTTCTGTACTGCGTTCTTACATTGCTCACATTTGACTCGAACATTTTGTACCTTAGTCTATTGAATCTCATTTTTAATAGGAACTCCTTGTGACATTAGCGACAGCTTTTGTATGAAAATACCAACTGGAAATCAAAGCAAGTTTTTCCACAAAATTGGGAAAGTAAAAGAGCACTTCTAGATGCACGATTGCGACTAAAACACCGTATGTTGTCATGCTCACAAAAAATTATTATTTGTACTGAATTCATCAAAGATCATAAGAAGAGAAAAACAAAACCCACGAAAGCTCTTTTTATAGCCTTATAACCTTTGAATTTATAGGTCCACTTGTATTCATGATTTGACAACCTCTCTGTTCATCCTGAAAAAAGAAATGTTTTTAGCTTCTGGCAGCCCGAAGACTTCTGGAACAAGTACTACAAAATACATCAAGTCATTGCAGAGGTCAGAAGCGTTGGATCCTTTCTGTTTAGTCATTGCTTTCCCCTGTTAAGACTTACAGTACCTCGGTTCTTCACTTCAAAGTATCAAGTTATTCTTTATTTTAATTTAATTATATCCCTCCATGAGAATATGAATAAAATGATGTCCAGTTGCTTGTACTTGGTAAGCGCTCATTTTCAACCATTTCTTTATTGTGTTTGTTATTCACTTCATTAATTTCAAATAAATTTATGAATCAAGGAATCCATTATTTCACACGTGTTGTATATCAAAATGCACATGAAATTTATTGCTTCCGAATGCACTTTTTGAAGACACAGTGATAGAGCTCATATATTGCCATTGACTTCCAAAGCAACGGAATTTTTTACAGTAATATTTCATTTAACCGAGCTTCATGATTTTATTCGACCATATCACTCTGAGAAGGTAAAGAAAAATTGAATGAAGATTTTTTGACGCAGGAGTCAAGAGTAAAGTTCGAACGCGGTTCGTGATGTTACACCAGCCTCGTATTTTGAGAGTGCACAGAAATGATATAAAAGACGAATAGAGTGCGAGTCATCTGTTACAGCAGCGGGGCATCGACCGCCTCAACTCAAGACTCTGCTACTAATGTGTCTGAGTTATGGCTGTTAACTGCAGCTGTGAGCCTCATACATCTGCTAATACTAAGCTTCCATTAATATTTATGCGCATGTGGGTGTACTACACAGATAATAATGCCTGATGTTAGCGATATTTTCAGGTGCTTTGGTTATTTTGCAGTGGAGGATCAGTTATTCTAAATTGGTATTCTGAGACTTCGTAACTCGTTGAGATATACGGCCCTGTGATTAGTTAACTCATAATACTGATGAAGATGTCATACGCACTGTCAATCATGCACCAGATGAGGAAATGAGTTCTAGCTCCAGCCCTTTACTTATTTATTATCAACCACCTATAAATAGTATTCCTCTTTCTCTAAAAATAACTATCTAACCCCAGGCCTGAAAATGGAATAGAGAATGGAGAGACCTATCGTATTAAGATCAATGTTTTTCTCCCCCATACTCCTGAAGCATCATACCAGTTCAAAGTTGTCGGAGCTAAGTTCGTCATAAAAGAAATATAACTTTAATTAAAGTTTAGTAACTTTCAGAGAAGAATCGATTGTAGCAACTGTAGTCCTGTGAATTCGCGCTGTGAGAATCTCAGAAGCAAGAATTAATGAACGCAGCACGGACTACGTGAGGCTCAAAGGCAAGTATTTAAACAAATGCATTTCGCGTCGTTCATTAACCTTCTCATTTCTTTTTTCTGTCTGCCACATTCAGCGCAAATTTTCATTGCTTTGAGTCGGCCGTTGAATTTCTGAGGTTACATTTGTGTGCGCAGGTTGACTGCGCAGCTAAAACTGTTCTTTTTTCACCATTTATTGATGTTTTTTGAAATTACGGTTGCTGAAACTTCAAAGTATATTTCTTTTGTTACATGTCCTATGTAATGTACAAGTTTTTATAAAATATGACGTGAACTATAGCTTTAGTTCATCCATTCTTCCAAACTACGAGCACATTCTGAGTATATTGTTCCATTATTGCTTCAGAACAAGAAGCCATATTTCTTAATTTAAAATGAAAAGATGACATCGTTTTTACTGATATTGTTCGAATACACATACCTTGCACTAGTAGAATGTCAATGATACATTTACTAATAAAACACCTCCGCTATGGAGAATTAACTGTAGGCAAACTTTGAGAGTAGCAATAGGCTCCCCCACCGAAAAACTCTATTTTATTTCTGTCATTAATTCTGTGCGAACTCTTCCAGTCACCTCACGTCGGACTCCTATCGTCTAAAGTCTCTAGAGTTCATTTTCAGATTTTTCCAAGTCCAAAATCCAGGCAAAACTCGACTCAAAGATCGAGGACCATCCCAGGACGTTTACTTTGAATTACCCTTTTCAGTTAATCTCTGAGTGAATTCTGTATTTACCAAAGATTTCGAGGAAAAATAAACAACTTCAGATGGCATATAAAAGCTGCTTTCAACTTGAAACATTTTCGGAAAGCAGGAAAGACATCAGCTTTGAAGTCAACTTCAAAATTTGCGAGCTACCAGAGACTGACGTAGAGACTTGCTCTTTATTTTACTGTCATGTAATGTAAAGCAAACAGTTCAGAGTAAATAATATCTTGAGTTAGCGTCGCTGAGACGCAGTCTGAGTCGCAACATTCTGTGGAGCAGTCACTGAAAGAAAACATTATTAAAAAATTACCAATTTATTTTCGTATTATGATCATCTCCAGCGTCACCAGAAAATGTACTTGTTAAAATAACTGTTCTTTTTCTTGCAGAGTAAAAGCGTGTTAGAAATATATACAACTGCTCATAAGGGAGCGTCATGACAAACTCTATGGGAAAAAGAACATAATAAGCTCTTCGAAATATAGACATTTATTTTTATTTCCCTGGACGAGTTAGAGATGCAACACAGCTCAAACTTTCCTGAAAAATTGACATCTGGTGACAGTTAAAAGTCACAGCAATATTTTCATCACCTCCAATTTCAAAGTAAAGTCAAGAAGCTGGTAAATTTTCTGCGGTGTACTTTGTGAGTTAGCACTTTGTGAGTTAGCACTTTGTGAGCTAGCACTTTGTGAGTTAGCACTTTGATAGTTAGCACTTTGATAGTTAGCTCTTTGTGAGTTAGCACTTTGATGGTTAGCACTTTGTGAGTGACAATTTGCATGATTTGGTGCACTACACAGCCTCTACTACTTCATGTGACTGATCTCCTTCCAACACCTCTATTCGTAAATCTACTACTACTATTACTGTTACTTCTACTATTACTACTACTACTACTGCTACTATTCAAGCAAATCTACTATTACTATTTGAGTAAATCTACTACTACTACTACTCAGTACATGCAGCTGCTGTTGTCATCAGTAACACTGAAATGCAGCAGTAAACTAAAACTCAAACTGTAGCTATTTACTTTCTATTTCATTTTTATTAATTTTATTTTATTCGGATGAAACCTATGACACCTGACCAAGCACTGAGCGCAGCTTTGAGTCTAATCCTCACATAGAAATCCCAACTTAACTTCATCACAACTTGATGAACTTTGTTGCACAGGGCGAGTGCTGGGACCAACACCACTTTGTTGCACAGGGCGAGTGCTGGGACCAACACCACTTTGTTGCACACGGGCAGTGCTGGGACCAACACAACTTTGTTGCACACGGGGAGTGCTGGGACCAACACAACTTGGTTGCACACGGGGAGTGCTCAAACCTCAAAAAAACAGATGTCCAGCCATGGTATGCCTGTCGCTTCCATCAAAGGCCGATCGGTCTACCAAATTTTCTACAAAACCAAAGTTTTTATTGGACGCAGAATGATGGATAGAGCAGGTCGCAGCCTCCACTTGCGTTCGGACTAGAAATTTGTTTACTTCTGTAAGAAACATCAATGAAAAATTAAAGCACGGTGTTAAAATATATGGAGCATCTGACTGTCACTTTAGAAGTCCAAACTGGAGTGCAGTCGCTGGCTGAAGATTTGAGTTGATGTACATTTCTGTTTTATTACATTGCAGCTCTGGTCTCTGTGTATCAAACTACTTCACTTAATGCGTATTCATGCTTCCCAAGAAAGGAATATAAAGGAAGATTAATTCTAAGGTAACCACCGTGAACGTTTTGTAACTAGCATTCTGATAGACAATACTGATGGTTAGGATAAAATTCGATTTAAGCATGTCTTATAATTAAAAATATATACACATTGAGTTAGTTATATATAACATGTACCTATGTATTAATGATTCATCTTTTGAAAAAAGTTTTAAGAAATTTATTTCTGGACAAAAATTCGAGAAATTGTTCATTTTTGCAGGACATGAAATTCAAGAGAATGAGGACGAAACCTGGGACACAAACTGTTCCACAACCTCAGCTGGGACACAAACTGTCCCACAATCTCGGCTGGAACGTAGACTGTCTCACTACTAAAACTGGGACACAAAAACTGTCCCACCAAAACATACGACACAAGGACTGTCCCACCAACAAGCTTGAGACACAAAGACTGTCCCACCACAAAATGGACTGGAGTTTCTGTTGCCCTACAGTCAAAGGAACGGAAGGCCACCGTCTCATTTTTTTTCAAGCCTCATTCGGTGTTTCATTGAAACTGTCGCCTTAAAATGCTAAAAGTCTGATTTCATTTTTTGGTAAAAACTAATTCCAGTTCGCTGGTGCTTTCATGAGCTTCAAAAAAACTGAGGATTGTCTGCGATCCGAAGAAATTGAAATAATCGCTCAGAGCTTCCCGGATGCGCCTGCTAAATCTTTAAGCTCTCGATTTATTCGGGTAATTTTTCACAAAAATCTGAGCTTTCCGTCGGAGAATAAGGCGTCGGGCCAGCCGTAAGTGATGCACGTTTTTTCTTTCCTTATTTCATTTAAAATTCAAATCGTACAAAAGTAATTCGCACCCGACACTCGGTCAAAAAAGCGATTGGAAATTCTTCGAGGTATATTTTTTCCTGAGAACTTTGGAGCATTTTTCTATACTCAACATTCACTCATTCGTTCTTTCCAAGCAAGAACTTCAAAGAAATCGTTCGGTTTTCTCGATCTGCTCTGCCAAAGAAACGAGCTGCAGTAACGTGTTGTGTGTGAATGATGGAGTGCAGTATTGTGGTAAAACTGCTGCAAAACTGCTACAAAACTGCTGCAAAATTGCGGGCTCCAACAACTGTTTTGCACTGTTATCAACGTCCCTACCACAGCACCAGCAACACTAAAAACACTACCACCACTACTCTCACCACCAGCATCAATACCACCAGCATCAATACCACCACCATCAACACCATCCCAACCCCCACAACCACAACCACTACCATTAACACCATCCCAACAACCACCACCACCACCCACCGCACCGCCACCACCGCAGCTCCGACTTTTCCTAGCGACCACTGAAGTCAGCGGAGCTCAAACGCTGCTCAGCGGACAGGAAGGACTGATAACTCCTTAATTTAGGGGTCAAGGGGCTGAGGGAGCGCGTGGTCCCCCTCTCGGGGCCAGGCTTCTTTGTTTCCTTTGTACGCCTTTTGAGCGCATGTTGGTGGTCTTGTCCACCAAGTTTGAGGTCTGGTTCTTCAGTCTAGTGTCTGGTCTCTAAGTCAGAAGTATGTATGGTCAAAATCCTACATTTCCAGCGAGCTACAGACTGATGGTGCGCCATGTAGTCTTCATTTATGTCTTTTTCTATAATTCAGACACAATTCTCATCCTTTTCTCCTTGTTTTCCTTCTCCCTTCTTTGTCTGCCTCCTTCCTTCCTTGTCTCCCTCCTTCCTTCCTTCTCTCCCTCCTTCCTTCCTTGTCTCCCTCCTTCCTTCCTAGTCTCCCTCCTTCCTTCCTTCTCTCCCTCCTTCCTTCATTCTCACACTCGCAGGCAGGTATGTCATCACAGCTGCGTATGTGACACCGGTAATTGCTCTATTTGCATAGTTATTATCACACTTGTGTTTATTGTTTGTTACCACATTTAATTTTACTGCGGTAATGACTATTCATAGCAGGATGGTTATTATTACTACAGCAGGATAGACAGTTCTCGTGCCAATTCCACGATATAGATTTGACTAATTTGAAATTATTTTTAATATGAATACATTGAAGACTTTGTTGGGTTTTAAATAAATATTTTTCATTAATATATACGGAACTTCTATTCGGTATCTTATCTACCGATAACATGGCCCTGGTAGTACCTGTTGAAATTACTTGGTTTCAAAGTGACAAAATTAAGGATCTATGAAACAAAATACATATTTTAGTTTTACCTGTGGTACTCTCATAATAATATCCGTAGATAGTATCCGTAAAAATACCACAGTTTAAAAGTGAAAAATGAAGAGTCTATGAAATAAAATACATTTTTCAGTTTATCCGTGGTACTATCCGAACCTTAATATATTTCATGAATGTAAACAGAACTTCCATTCTGTATCTTATCTACAGATAACATGGCTGTGTAAGAGAAGAAGGCTAAAATAGGAAAAAAAGTCAGATTTTAAAGTGATCCGGTGCCTCTGGTATTCACAATACAATACTTGTAATACATGCATCTCCATTCCGATTTTAGTTCAATAATTGTGTGAGAGAGATAAATATAGAGATGGAAATACACTGTCTATTATATATGTTGACTAGTAAACCCACACGGGAAAAAATTCACGTGTGTTTTACTAAATATTTCGTTTGATTTGCCGTGGACGCGGGCTTTGTGAAGGAGTTTCCACATTGTTGGATGTGCTTTTGGTATCCACAATATGTACAATGCTTACAATACATCTACACCCTACCGAATTTTCTCGTATCTAAATCCTTAAGAGCGTCACAGAGACACGGACCAAGCAAGCAACAAACTGTGTATGTGTATGTGTTTGTGTATGTGTTTGTGTATGTGTTTCTCTCTGCGCACATTTGCTGCGGGTTGAACGAAGCAAGCACACACAAACTCATAGAAAAATATATAGTTTTGTTCTTGTCACTACATTGCCCTGCTCTTGTTACCACGTGTTGTGTTACATTAATTTGTTCATGTCACCACATTTTACCATTACTTGCCAGGTATATCACTCTACAATTACCAGTATTACATTTCTGCTACTAAATATCAATTGTATCCATGTACTCCTAAAGATAGTTAGTAAAACCACCGTGCAGTTGTGGTGTAGAGGTTTAAGCTTCAAGTCAACTTGTTGAGAGCAAATCAGTACTTGAAACAATGTCTTCATCTTAGCCTCGATAACACGCAAAGCAAAAAATGAGAGCGAGTTTTTTAATTATACAAATATATCGTTGATGGATTTCAGTTTCGAGGCATGGTGTTTCTGAAAGACCTGTTCATTAGCTGAGATTTACGAAAATGATTTGTACTTGCCCTAACAAAGAAAGATTCATAAATTTGAAACGATTTAATTAATTCGAAAATGCCTGGATTGCTAAAATTCGCGTAGCAAGGAGCATGGCGGCGCTATAGTGCTCAACCAGGCCTACACCTCACCAACCACCTTCCCCTCTTGTGTCCTAGCTGAGCAGGCAAGTCACTTGTACCTTCAGTCACACCTTCATCCCAGCCACACGTCCCTTCAGTCACACCTTCGTCCCAGCCACACGTCCCTTCAGTCACACCGTCTCAGCCACACGTCCCTTCAGTCACACCGTCTCAGCCACACGTCCCTTCAGTCACACCTTCGTCCCAGCCACACGTCCCTTCAATCACACCTTCGTCTCAGCCACACGTCCCTTCAGTCATACCTTCGTCCCAGCCACACGTCCCTTCAGTCACACCTTCGTCCCAGCCACACGTCCCTTCACTCACACCTTCGTCCCAGCTCCTCATGTTTCATGTCACTCACCACCAGAGCTTCTACTAAATGCATGCCTCATTCTCCAGCCTGGCGATGAT
>VCRD01009195.1:0-12972 GCA_006783055.1 Trinorchestia longiramus
ACCCCACAAAGGAAGTAGAGGCCGCCACGAGGTTGCTCCTGTTAACACGAGCTTGGCTCACTTTCAAGTCCACATCTGTGGCGTATGAACGTGACGACAATCCTAAATAGCTACACATCACATATAATCAGTTGTTCGCACGCACACCACTAAACACACGACTCAACTTCTGATGTTTCATCTCTCAGGTGAGAAGTGCCCTCACACACACACACTCAACACGCGTGCAGTAGTTCTTGTTCCAGCAGCACAGGCGGTAGTCACCGCGCCCAGTCAAGCAGGTGAAGTTATGGGTCAGAGTCTGTCACAAGAAGTTATGGGTCAGAGTCTGTCATAAGATGTTATGGGTCAGAGTCTGTCACGAGCAGTTATGGGTCAGAGTCTGTCTTAAGAAGTTACATGTCTTCAAGTCTGGTGTCAACAAATTAAAAGATAACACATGAAAAAATTACCACGCATTTTCTTCACGTTTTCACACTAGTTATATCGCAAGGACTCGATCTGAAGTCAGGATTTAGGCATTCCAAGGCGTAATCAGAACATGGAACTTTGCGAGAACACAAACATTGAATTTTGGCACCGCAAGAATCCAGTCCCGAGGTCCAGACATTGATCGAAGAACCAAATACTCGAGTGAGGGCATCAGACAGAACTCAATTCTCGAGTGAGGGCATCAGACAGAACTCAACTCTCGAGTGAGGGCATCAGACAGAACTCAACTCTCGAGTGAGGGCATCAGACAGAACTCAACTCTCGAGTGAGGGCATCAGAAGAATATAACCCTGGAATCAAAATATAGAAATGTCAAACCCTCGATTCAAAACTTGCAACCGACAGATCATTCAGGAAGCATGCCACCCCGATATAATTACAATTTTCTATAAATCTTCCTGCAATTATTCCGTAAAACTAATTCTGTTAGTTCTGCAAAACAGTGAAGTCATATAAACTAAATGACACAGTGAAGGGTTAAAGCTGAAAAAAAATTATTCACTTACTGGCAGAGACAGAAGCTTCTCGTGTTTTGAATTTAGCATCGTTTTTAGGTCCCTCGTGTCTAGTTTATTTCAGTAAAATCTCAAGAATTTCTAAAAACTTACAACGCATTTGTTTAACGCTGGTGGAATACAACTCCCAATGACAACCACGAAGGCAAAATCGTTTCAGCCATCACTTGAAATACATTGAGGGCATTAAAGTCATTGAAAATGTCACGTAGAACGCTCTAAATAAAAAATATATATTCCAGGCGCATAAATCCTTTATAGACTACACGACAGAGATGGGAAATCATTTCAATAGAATTAACAGAACTAAAGTGCGAGCATCATAAATATTCACTTCAAAGTCAACCTCAATATCTGACCTACATACAAAACAGCGGTCACAGGCAAAACCTGCGTCCGGATTAAAGGAACCGCGAAGTAGGGAATCAATTAGAACAAATTGGTCAGCCACTTGTTGAAGGAAACAACCTTCCTACTCACTTGTTGAAAAAAAGAACGAAGTTCAAAAACATTAGATTGAAGCACGTACAGAGTGAGCTAATGAGTAAAATGTTGTAGTACCACAATGAACCGAAGAGAAAATGTACCAGAATAAACTCACATGAAAATACATGACTTCATAATAATGTACATAATCTCGATTGATATTATCTCGATTGATATACATTAATGCATAGAATTCCTACAAAACAAATAGATTCAAGAATTCTGGGGTAACAACATGTTCTTCATTTCTATTAAACACTGGGTTAACTAAAAGTAAGTTCACTCACTATGAAAGCCAAATCAGTTAAATTACTGAAAAGTCAACTAACCCAGCTTCCATATTATTATATTATAGTATGAGAGTAATAAATTAGGTAATATAGCATAAAGAGCTCTCTGGCTATTATCCACATTGAGACTTATGGAATAGGTATTGTATGGCGAACCTCTGCTGCAGCTGATGTACACAGTGCACTGAAATGTGCGTTGGTGAACAAAAACTTGAACTTGAACTCCTTTAAGAGTCTCTTTGTGAACAAATAGAAAATAGCAATGTGCATTTAGGAAAAAAGTGGCCTCACAATGTAAAAATATTCATCATATGAGGAACGTAGAAATTGAACAGAAAAGAAGGAAACATTCATCAAAATAACCTCAACAATATACGCTTCACGACTAGACCCATTTCCATAAAATAACAATTTATGATGGGGAAAATTTGCTGGTCAAAGGAAACGTGAACTGGCTACATGCGCTTATTTTCATACACGTATATCATATTTAACATATTTGTAAGAGGAAAATGATTAGTTATAATTTAATATTTTCAACAACAAAAGTTGCGATGGGTAGGTTGAGGCTAACCTCTAGTTGCATAGAAATTTACAAGAACGAATCATTGACAATATTAAGAACTGAGCAACGGTTTCATATTTTTCGTTCCAGTATTACGGTTTTCACAGCTTACAAAATTATTGGTTCATTAGCCCACCTCGAAAAACATATGTAAACAAATGGTATATTTGTTATGCTAACTACTCTTCAACACGAGAAATGAAAAATTGTAATATGAAAACCAATTTCCCTTGGTTGGGAAACATATGTACCCATTCTCGCCTTCTAAATATGAAGTGTAGGGAAGCCTGGGATGTTATAATAGTTACGATGTTTTGCTTATGTCTGTTACCTAAGCCTTTTCCTCGCACATGATCACGGCACAACTCGCTTATAAAGTCTAAAGCAATGTGGCAATGCATTACTAGTCACCAAAAGCTTCAACTCTCCAGTAACCTTCCAGTACCCAACGTCTACGTCCAAAATCTTGATCAACTGGGATGAAATCGAGACAAACAATTCTATAATCATAAAAGGACTTCAAAATTTCTATTTTCAACCCATAAAGAAAACGATATTAACAAATTGAGGTATTACGCTAGCAGTTGGGAAGTGTAATGACACAAACACATTAACAACAACAATGTTTTGAAGCCATCACGGCAGGTTAACTTCTCCATCAAGTTGGTCTCGCTTTGTTCCCTTCACTTGGCCAACGTCGACACTCCAGTTTTACAACACCACCACCTGAGTATGACTATAACAATGCTGAATTCACGTCAACACATCACTTGCGAGGAAACAAATACATTATGAAGAAACTAGAAGCCAATAAGCATTAAACGCACTGGGGATCATGAGAGTTTTATCTGGCTCCCATCGGTCCAAACAAACGAACCGCAAGGAGTGTTGCCCACTCAAGCGGAACAAATTTCTTGATTTTGCCAGAATTCCCTCTGCTTGTGAATATCCAAAAGTGCAGTTGATTCAAGTTTTCTTGCTTCATATAAAACTAATTAAATGGAAGACAAGTTTCCCTACTGTGTCCACTGAGATTATTTGGATTCTAAATAGATCTTAAGAGATGACATTCTCGATTACAAAGAGCATAGATCTTACGAGATACGACATAAGTCAGACTCAGCTAGGCAGTAAGCAATCAGCTTAGTCAGTCCGACGTAAACCTTCGTACGAGGAGGGTGTGAGGTTAGCTTTAAAATTTCGCTTTGTCCAAGAGCGAGCGTGAAAGTGTTCTGATGCATTGATGACATGAGTTCAAGTATTATGAATTAATTACTGGTGCTTCAACAGGCATTCTTTGATGTGTAGTGAGCGCTTTATTTATTTACGCTCAATAAACGTTTCATGGATTGCTAGTTTGTGCAGAAAAGTGGTGATTGTGAATATAATTAATTAGCTGAAGATCTGCACCAGGTCATTGATTCATCTCAGAGTGAAATTAGAAGAAGGTAAGCGCAGTTATATGGAGTCCATGTCAATGGTGTCGCACCCAGCTGTTCCCTTGGACTTAAATCCACGGGTTGTGCCCGCCTTCAACGGGCAGCAGGAGCAGCCACAGATCAACCCTAATTTCTTCATGTAAGTTAAAGTTAAACTCAAATTTCTATTATGAAATCCTAATTTTCTCATGAATTGAGCGAAATTTCATTATTAAATCACTATTCATTGAGGTTACGACTAAATCGTTGCAGGTTACAACAAAATTTTTACAGGTTTTAATCAAGTCATCTCAGGTTGCTACCAAATCCTTACAGGATACAACCAGGTCGTTACATGTTACAAGAAAAATCGCCATCAGTTACAACCAGATTGTTACAGGTTACAAGAAAAATCGCCATCAGTTACAACCAGATCGTTACANACGGAGACACACAGGAATGTGTGGAGCACGGAGACACACAGGAATGTGTGCAGCACGGAGACACACAGGAATGTGTGCAGCACGGAGACACACAGGAATGTGTGCAGCACGGAGACACACAGGAATGTGTGCAGCACGGAGACACACAGGAATGTGTGGAGCACGGAGACACACAGGAATGTGTGGAGCATGGAGTGCTTGCTATCCTCTAATAATGACTGCAGCTCACACAACTGACTCCACCTCACAAATAAGGCCAGCACGCTGGGGGCTCTGGACTTGCAGTACAGAAAGATGAGACTTAATTGCATGTTGTCCCGGACGATTGCACTGAGCTTTGTCGCGCTGGTATTAATTAAGGAGTTTTGGTCAGGCAGTTATCAGGATTTTCTGGTATATTCATTAAATGTACGATGGTCGATCGAACCTTAATAAGCTAAGGGTTCAATGAACTACAAAGTATTAGTGGGTGAATTTTCAAACTTAATTTCCGAAGTTTGAAGACAATAGCCATAAGAAACACGAGTGAGATCACCGATAAGTTAAACCAGATTTGCTTTTAAATTTCTGAAACCACAATAGTTTTATACAATCTCAAATCAATGAATAACTTTTCTGATATTGGAACACGAAAATATTCGGAAAAACTTTGAAAATTATTTCCAGTGTTTTATCACGAATCACTTTGAAGAATACTATCAAGGTCTCTTGTCACGGCAAGTAAAATACAGACCATCACCCGCCCTCCTAGTCACGTACGCCTCATAAACTAAGAATTACACGCACATCCAGGAGACCTCGAGTGTTGAGGCCTGCGCAGGCATGCCTGTACGAGTACGAGACCTTGTGTGTGTCCTGTACAGTCCTGCCTCACACAAGCAGCTCCTTCTCGACTCTTTGTAATTTGCTCTACTGCCACAGAATTACAATCAGGCTCATGGATGTCATCTCAAGTTGCAGCTGGGCCACTTCATGAAATGTGATCTGAAGTTAAATGTAATCAACTTGATGAAATGTGATCTGAAGTTAAATGTTAACCAACTTGATGAAATGTGATCTGAAGTTAAATGTAACCAACTTGATGAAATGTAATCTGAAGTTAAATGTAACCAACTTGATGAAATGTGATCTGAAGTTAAATCCTTGCAAGTTTCCAAACCGCCGCTCAGTAACTCAAAAATATGACAAAGCGTACCGGTGTCTAGGGCATGAGCCAGGGTGACTCTGCATGATGTGCAGCAGATAAAAGCTTCTGGGACAGCCATGACACCTTCAAAAATCATGCGCACCAAAAGAAGCGCTGCAAAAACTTGACTTCGCAAAAATAGGGGAAATTACATGGTCCTTCTAAGTCAATGCCGCATGAACTCTGCACATTTAAATCCAGAATCTTCTTAAGATAAACAAAAACCAAGAATATAATAATAATCTTAAGATAAATGAACGCAATCATAGCAGCAGGGATTTATTCTGAGTTTTATATTAACCTGTTAACGGTCACCGCTTTTTCGAAAATAATGATATTATTGTTTGTTAAGTATTGTCACGTTAAGTAATATGACAGTAATAACAACGCTAATTGAAGTAATAAACATTATAACATCATATGATGTTAACTTCGCGCATCTACATCATATGGTGTAAGTTGCCGGTCGAATGCAACTCGTACAAACATCGTATGATGTAAATAACGCTTAACAGGTCAAACGTATATTTATACATAATTTTATACTGCATACATATTTATACTATGTCCAACTCAATATTAGAAGATAATTGTGTAATAGTAATGATTACATAATGTATCACAGAATAATTGTGAACAAAATGATATAACACATGATATTGCAGGACGAGTTAGGGTAGAAATTCAGGATTCGTTGATCTTATAAAATTTGAAATTTGCATTGTGTGTTTGCAAGTTGATATACGTACATAAAACCCTTCAATAAACATTGAAAATAAACAATCAATCCACTCAAGAACGCTTTCAGGAACTGCGAAATGAACAAGTCGGATTCTTAAAAATCCACGGGGAAAATGAGAGAAGTTTTACCTCAGTATGAAACGCATGTGTGGGCGACACCAAGACAATCCTGCGTAGCGAGTGATGTCAAGTAGAAGAGTTTTATCTCAGTAAATGTCTAGCAAATCCCATCAAATGTCTAGTAAAATAGTTTTATCTCAGTAAATGTCTAGTAAAATAGTGTTATCTCAGTAAATGTTTAGTAAAATAGTTTTATGTCAGTAAATGTCTAGTAGAAGAGTTCTATCTCAGTTAATGTCAAGTAGAAGAGTTCTATCTCAGTAAATGTCTAGGAGAAGAGTTCTATCTCAGTTAATGTCAAGTAGAGGAGTTCTATCTCAGTTAATGTCAAGTAGAGGAGTTCTATCTCAGTAAATGTCAAGTAGAAGAGTTCTACCTCAGTTAATGTCTAGTAGAGGAGTTCCATCTCAGAACATGTAGTTCTATATCGCAGGTAATAATTGTAGTTAAATTAGTTTCCATCGTAAATGTGTAATAAGTGTAAGTAGCAAATGTGTAGGTGTATGTCATAAGATGTAAGTGTGTGTAGTAAATGTGCAGTAGGTGCATGTAGTAAGATGTGTGTGTAGTAAATGTGTATTAAGTGCATGTAGTAAGATGTAATACGTGTATTAAGTGCATGTAGTAAGATGTAATACGTGTAGTAAGTGCATGTTGTAAGATGTAGCGATCTCAACACTGCAGGTAGTAAGATGTAGCGATCTCAACACTGCAGGTAGTAAGATGTAGCGATCTCAACACTGCAGGTAGTAAGATGTAGCGATCTCAACACTGCAGGTAGTAAGATGTAGCGATCTCAACACTGCAGGTAGTAAGATGTAGCGATCTCAACACAGTTGCTACCAACAATAAGGAGTGAGAAGACAAGACATTTTATTACTGCAGTTTTCATTCAGTTCTGATCTGCATGAATTTGAGTCAAACTTTTGAAGATTTTCTTGTAACATGTAACGATCTGGTTGTAACTGATGGCGATTTTCCTTGTAACATGTAACGATCTGGTTGTAACTGATGGCGATTTTCCTTGTAACCTGTAACGATCTGGTTGTATTCTGTAAGGATTTGGTAGCAACCTGAGATGACTTGATTAAAACCTGTAACAATTTTGTCGTAACCTGCAACGATTTAGTCGTAACCTCAATGAATAGTGATTTAGTAATGAAATTTCGCTCAATCCATCAGGAAATTATGATTTCATAATAGAAATTTGAGTTTAACTTTAACTTACATGAAGAAATTAGGGTTGATCTGTGGCTGCTCCTGCTGCCCGTTGAANGCCCACTTGCCATACGCTTCACCCACTTACCATACGCATCGCCCACTTGCCAGACGCATCTCCCACTTGCCAGACGCTTCGCCCACTTGCCACACGCTTCGCCCACTTGCCAGACGCATCGCCCACTTGCCAAACTTTTCCCCGACTTGCCAGAGTTTTATGGCTCCTGAACAGTGTCGAGCACAAGCGGCTTTTGCAGGAAATCTCGAACGAAAAAATAGAGCTAGTGCTCTGAGAGTTCTCTATTGAACGGCACAGTCCGCCTACAAAACACAATATCTTCTTTCACACGACACGATTTAGCGTTACCTTACACTTCTATCATCGGTCTACTTCTGTTTTCTATTTTTATCAATGATTTCCCTTCCATGTTTCTGAACACAAGATTATTTATACACGCAGATGATGTACAAATTGCAATAAGTGTTCTGGTCAAATTACCTCACACGAAAATAAACGCTGAATGTATTTTAAATAAATTAAAACCATGGTACGATGTAAATGGTCTTGAATTTAGCACAAAAAATGCAGATCATAATTTTTCAAGAATACAATAAGAAACTTGCCGAACTTAACTTTCTAGTTAGGAAATAATGTAATTAACTAGTAGAGAAAGTGAATAATTTAGGCGTTTTGTTTGATCGAAACTTGCTTTTCACGTCCCATGTGGAGAAAAAACAATGAAAATTACGGAACTGAAATGTTTTTCGTTGTGTGAGAACATGCATCACGAAAATACTAAACTAGGATCCAACGAATTCCTAGTATTTTTCACCACTGTCACTTAATTTGAGAAATTACATCTAAAAGTCCCTAAAAAGAGTTCCAAAAATGATGTACTTTGTTGCTAATACAACAAAGGATACTTCATATAACAATTATGTAACTGTTCCTGTAAAAAACCTTAATTTGACATCGATAGAACCAACACTACTCACTCCTTAATTTATATATACATACATTTTGTTCTCCATCTCACCTTCAAATTTTTGCCCTAATTTTCAAATTCCTTCCACCCACTGGCGTGTTTAAAAACACAAATCAGAGACATGATGTTTGTATGAGTTTCTACTCGGTATATACTGAGCACAGCGCTCCACCAGTCTCATGTGCATTGCTTTAGAATAAACTGGTCACGCGTTTAAAAAAAACAGTCATGAAAAATGTCAAAACAAACGCGACACGCCGCTTTGAGTTTCAAAGCAGGCAAAAAACGTTGAAGACTTCCTTACTTGTACTGTATGCATTAACGAAATTAACTTTATATTGAAGCTTATTCATTGCTATGATATTTCTGATTTAATTCTTATTTTCAACTTCGTTGTTTCCATTTACTTTCTGTTCCCATTTTCATTTTCAGTGTCTTTTCCATCTGATTTTCATTTCCATTATCAGTCTTATTTACTTCTCCATGTATATTTTCACCCCATTTTTCCTATTTCATTCATTTTCAGTTTCACATTCACTAGCATCTGCTCCTGAAATTAAAAAAATCTGCAAAGTCGAGGGCAGGGGAGGCTATGAGGCCCAGTGGGGGTTATATTTCCCCCTCACCCCCGGGGGGGAGTGCACAGGGCAGCCGCCCCCTCTGCTGCAGCAGTTATAGGGGGCCACTCCTCTTTAGCTTATTACTTTTAGTTTTACTAACTCATGGAAAAAATTAATAATAACGGAGAGTCTTTTTATACATGTGTCAGACACAACTCTTTCATTCTGACTTGTTTGATGTCTGAAATAAAGAAGGATGGTGCACTTTGTGTGTCATGCAGTGGTGCACGTAGAGGGGCTGCAGGTGGTGCTACAGGTGCAGGTGGAGGTGCAGGCGGAGGTGCAGGTGGTGCTGCAGGTGCTGGTGGAGGTGGTGCTGCAGGGGCTGCAGGTGGTGCTGCAGGTGCAGGGGCTGCAAGTGGAGGTGTAGGTGCAGGTGCTGCAGGTGCAGGTGATGCAGGTGCAGGTGGTGCAGGTGGTGATGCAGGTGCAGATGGTTACTCTGGTACATTCATGACAGTTACACTCGTGTTGAGCCAGTGTAGGAAGACATGTTTGACAGCGAGACAATGTTGTAACAACAGCCTAAAATCACGCAATAACGGTCAAAGTCGTGCTTCAGCCGATTAAGATCACGCTTTGGCCAATTAAGGCCACGCGATGGCCATTATATGTCACGTGAAGGCTGGTTAAATTCAAGTGACGGCCGATTAAAATCATGTGGCGGCCGGTGGATCAGGTGGAGTTAGTGGATCAGCTGAAGTCGGAGGATGATGTGAAAAAACGTAGTGCATCGCTAGCTCGCACTTCAATAAGGAATATAGGCACCGGAGGTAATCTCCTTCCAAAACCAAACCATGAGGCTTCATAAAGCGCTGTAGCAGCATGAGGGTATCAGTGATACTGCAGACAGCACAGGCAAAACAGCAACAATTTTGCCTCCTGTAGGCTGGTGCCCAGCACCGCATAACCTCACCACGGAACAGGCAACAAACTTCCCTGCTAGCAACGCGTGGTACTCAAGTTCTCTACGGTCAAGTTCTCTACTTCTTTACTGTCAAGTTCTCTTCGGTCAAGTTATCTACGGTCAAGTTCTCTACGGTCAAGTTCTCTTCGGTCAAGTTCTCTTCGGTCAAATTCTCTACGGTCAAGTTCTCTTCGGTCAAATTCTCTACGGTCAAGTTCTCTTCGGTCAAATTCTCAACGGTCAAGTTCTCTTCGGTCAAGTTCTTTACTGTCAAGTTCTGTACGGTCAAGTTCTCTACGGTCAAGTTCTCTTCGGTCAAGTTCTCTACGGTCAAGTTCTCTTCGGTCAAGCTCTTTACGTTTAAGAGCTTTGTATCAAGTCTTGGGTAAAAGCAACGAATGTAATTGAGGCAACACTATGTATGATAGATAATATAATACTGTGTGGGTATATCTATCCTATCAGTTTGCCTGTTCCTGTTCGATATATGTATAACTATACAATTCCTCCGGGCGCACCAAGGGTTTAACATCGACACATTTGTTCTCTTTCAAACTCTAAACGCTCTCTCTCTTGCTTCAAAGCTGAAGCCTTTTTCAGGCTAAATGAATGAATATATACTGCAGATATTAGGTATATATTATGCTAGATGATATATATATATATATATATATATATATATATATATATATATATATATATATATATATATGGTATCTAAGTATAAGGCGACGTGGTCACGGTGGCAGCTGCAGTACTGGAGTCAGCAGGACTCTGTAGAAGAGAGTCAAGAGATGCATGTTCCTGTGAATAATTATACTAAGCCTAACTGGTGTTCTGGTCATGCCATGTATTAGACGCCGCACATTCCATTAGGCCTTCATCACGTTCCATTAGGCCTTCATCACGTTCCATTAGGCTGCCACACATTCCATTAGGCCTTCATCACGTTCCATTAGGTCTTCATCACGTTCCATTAGGCGTTCATCACGTTCCATTAGGCGTTCATCACGTTCCATTAGGCCTTCATCACGTTCCATTAGGCCTTCATCACGTTCCATTAGGCGTTCATCACGTTCCATTAGGCGTTCATGACAGGCTCATCACGCACCGCGCTTGTTTCGTGACGACGTTTCAATAGAGATGAAGCCTCCACAACCCCCTTCCCCCTCCCACTCATTCCCCCTCCCACTCATCCCCCCTCCCTCATTCCTCCTGATGTGAGAGAGAAGACCCTCACATGACCCCCCGAACCAGCGTGTCTGCAGCGTCACTGACGAGGTTGTCAGTGGACCCCACACCTCCCACTGATGACCCTCACTCTCTGGGGTCACGTGAGAACAGCTGGGTCTCGTGCCTACAGATGGTCTTGTCGTCCTCACCAGCTGCTGCAGCTCGTACCAGCTGGATCTGGCCTCAGTTGGGAGGCTTGACCACCTGTGACCAACAACTGAAAATCCGTCATAACTTGACTAATTATAACGTGCAGCGTACACCTTCCACCTTCAATGTGCACAGCTCCACCATTGCATTGTTTTGCCCATGGGTAAGGTATATATATCTTGTACTAGATCTCCACACATTCTATTGTGCCGTCACGCATTCTATTGTGGTTCTGCACATTCCTTTAACTCGTTTCATATCTAGTAGCGCAGTGGCGTTAGATCTGGAGAGCTAGGAGACCAAATCTTTGAAGTTATGTGATCAGAAAAATTCTCCCCCATTCTGTGCTGCTTGAACCTTGTGTGATGTTGAACCAAATAACATCATTCTCTGCTGGATATTTAAGTCTGTTTAGGACCCTATGATATCTGTTAAATGATTTGCCTTCACCTTTCCGACATACAATGACTTTTACTGATCACATCAGAAAACACCACGTAAAAGTCTCGCTATTCATGAATTATTTTGCTCAGCTTTCATAGACATGAAAACTCCGTGCCTCTTAAATTTTTTGTTTCAGTATAGGGTCTGCCGTTGATAATTCTAAAATGTAGAAAATATGAAGTACAATAATGGACTGTTATGGAATAAGTGACATGTGTCCGCAAACATCTTACCTGTAGAACTGCTTGTATATTTATGTATATCACGGTCACTCGTGCTGACCTACTTCTATGTTTCTTCAACTTGCGTGCTGTTGTTCAAGATAAACTGTCTCCAGTAACGGCAATACAGTTAACTGTTCCCCACTGATGTCGCCTTTGTAGCTGTTGCCATAATTTGTAATCCCAACTGCCCCTTACTTCTTCCCCTTCACCTCCTCCTCCTCCTCCTCTTCCTTCTCCTCTTCTTCTTCCTCCTCTTCCTCCTCCTCTTCCTTCTTCTCACCCTTGTCCTTCTCTTCCTTTTCCTTCTCGTGCCCTTTGTACTTCCACCTTCCCCTCCTTCCTCTTTTCCTCACCTCTGTCTCTCCCCTCCTTATCCCCCTACTTCTTCTGTTCTGCCTCCCTCTCCGCCTCCCTCTCCGCCTCCCCCTGACTCCCAGAGAGCATGAAGAGTCTCGCCTCCCTCCAGAGAGCGGAGGCGGCACGGAGGCCACAGCCTCCACTTCAGCACGCTCACAAATTTTGCCTGACGGAGGACGGACAGAGCAATCAGATAAACTGCAAGCAACAGGAAGGTGGATTGAACAGAACTGCAACACGGAGATAAAATGACGGCAAGTGATGGAAGATGATGACAAATAACTGGAAATGAAAGCAAGCAACGGAAAGTGACGGTAAATGCTACAGAAGACGAGGGCAACAAACGCAAGGATAAAAATAGGTTTGGAGACCTCGGGAATTTAGGAAGCTGAACAAAAAACACTGCCATCGTTGCAAAACATGACGAGGAGAGACACGGAGAGCTCGAAGATGAAAGGCTAGTGGTCACCCCAGTTCACACAGCCTTCCACATCCCCGTCCATCCACACCCCAGCCCACACATCCCTCCACATCCTAGCCCACACAGCCCTCTACACCCCAGCCCACACAGCCCTCT
>VCRD01009196.1:0-15366 GCA_006783055.1 Trinorchestia longiramus
GCGTCTTTTGCTGTTTTTATTCATTAATCTTGAACTGAGGAAGTGTTTTACACCCAATGTAGTTGAATCATTTTCATATTATTGCTCTGAAATCATGCTAGAAATTATTTTTTTTGGTGCTGCATGCTTCAAGTATTTCCAGGATATGCGCTTGAGCCAATTGTATCCATAATTCTAAATGAAACTGGAATTATGTATTCTTTAAATTCTTTTTACCCATTGAGAGGAGATTCTTAGTTCTCTTGTTCGAAAGCTAGATGATGCCTAAGACCTTCTCGATATGTTTTGTGAATAATTTTTCGAGTAGCAAAGACACTGTGCGATTCTGTCAGCTGTCAGCTTCAGCATACTGGGTCGCTTGACTATTATGCCACAACGCACAACTTCTAATAATTCAAGCCAAAATTTATATTTTTCCACATGTGGCTATTCCTTGTGTTTGTCATCCAGTGAAGATGCCAAATGCGATTGGTTATTTTAGCAGGAAATAAAAATATTTTTCAATAGTAGCTATTTACAAAACTCTGATAAAAAAAATCCGATTATTATTCAAAGTTCATGAAATAATTTCTGTTTTATTGAAAATGAAAAATGTTGTTGCATGTATGCAACGGTGGGTCATAATGTGTTGAGTTAGCTTGTGCATTAGCAATAGTTATATTTTATAAGTATGCAAGGTATACAACTTTAAATGCACTTTGCAGTTTCTTAGTTATCATTTCTTAATTAGAAATATTTATCTAACTGACTGTTTGTCATGTTTGTTACATGACAGCTTAATTACTCATTTTTAGATCTAAGATCGACTATTCACTAGTGAAGAAATTGCACTAGTGGCCATAAATAACCAATATTTGAGACCTAGGATTTCCAAACATTTTCTCTACGTTTATAGATTTATTAATTATATATATATTTTAATTTTTCCCAAAGGAAAGGATGAAATAACTCATAAAAATAACTATGAGAAAGTCAGAATACACTTCCAAGTTACTTCGAATCATTTGAGTTAGTGTTGACACATTTTGTTGATTTTCTTGTTATTAAAGCTAATTATTACTTATTTGTTTGTCATCAACAAACAAACAATTACAAACAATTAACAACCAGTTTTCATCAGCTACAACTCGTAAGCCAAATAACAGGAACAAATGGCCATGCTGTTTTGTAAAAGACCCAAATCCCTTGGGAAGTCGAAGTGGATGTTTTTGCTTCAAAAACAAACCAGTTTAGCTTGCCTGGAGTTAAATAGCGAAGATGTCTTATTATCCAGCTTGTAGTGGCCTTATTACCCTGCTCTCGGTCGCCTGACTAACTATTCTCTTTGGAAGGTGTCGTCAGCACCAGTCTACCTTGTCACTCCCTGACTTCCTGTCTTCTTCATTTGAATGCCTCAATGATTAAAGTGAGGCAACCAAAGCATTCCTTAAGAGTTAGATAAAGGATAATTCAAAAGTGATGATGCCTAGCCTGTTACGACAACTCTACTCGTGCATCTTGAAGACATCAGTTAAAATAATGCACACGCGGTGGATGAAATTGAGGTGATGATTCAGTGAGTGTTTTTGAGTATTGAGGAACAGGAGTAACTTTAATGTGATTATTAAGGAAGTGTGAAAAAGGGAACAATAGAAGAAACTTTAATGTGATTATTAAGGAGTTATAAGAAACAGAGAAACAGATGTGACTATAATGTGATTATTAAGAAGCTATGAGAATGAGAGAAGTAGCAGTAACTTTAATGTTAAAATTAACCAGCTCAGTCGGTTGGAAAAGAAATATTAATCAATTTGAAGTACATTTGAAAACACTGTTCACGCAAGTAATTAAGTTTGTAAACTTCAGTTTTATTCTATTATTGAAAATTGTTTTTATCTTGTACACTCACTACGTATTAAATGTTTGGTGGGCGTATGTGTTCGAAAAGTATTTCTTACAGGCTTTCATTGTTCTTTGCCTTTACTATTGATCTTACTCATCATTCACTGGCCTAAGTGTAATCTTGTCACACTATTTGGAAACCCCTTTTGGTATTGAAAATATGTTTAAAAAAATGGATTGTTGACGGTTCGCTGAACTGTTGATGATGATGTTATTGAACTTTGAATGTCGCTGAGTACATCTCACTTGATGAGAAATGAGTTCTGATTTAAATATCACTGGATGGATGTACTTAATACATAGTATTGTAACTGACACAATAGGACATTGATGACCCTATCCTAATTAAGTATTCTAGAGACTTTGGTCACTGCGTTTTTGTTTTGTCAAATTAAACATGCGAACAAACTAATTTTAATTGCCAAATAAATAACTATTTAATTGGTGCAAACAGAAATTGCACTTAAATGTTCTTGGTTATATCATAAGTGATAGAAACAGTAGGGTGCAATTGACTAGCTGTACAGGTTGCTGAAATATTAGCTGGGTAGGACCACCCAAAAAGTGTTAATAATCCACGGGAAATTCTCTAACATTTACACAACTCATTAATACACTGACGGAGCAGCTCTAGTTTGTTCGCCCAGGTAACTTATCTTTTTACGAAATTATGGCGAGTTATGAAAATTATAAGATTGTTTTAAACGTAGCATGTATGTTTAGATAACAAATGATGGTTGATGACGCCTGAAATTTTTTTCTACGTTTTTGTAAATAAATAGTTTTAATAAATAAGTTTTCCTTATACAAGCAAATGACTTATCAATGGAATATTTTTCAAAATTTCTCAGAAGTTTTATGTGGCTTGCAAACCAAAAGAATAATTAGTTCGATTTTTTCTTAGCAAACGTAGCATCGTTTTTATTTGTGACTTCGAATAAACTAAATCTAAATCATAATCATATACATGACTTCAATATTTGACGTCTTTAATATCCTATTATTTGTAAAAATGTATCCTCTCCTAATTTTTTGCACGTAATTTAAATGAAATTACATTGTTTTGTTGTCGTTCACGCAGACGTTCTATTTATCGAAATAAAAGCCAGGTGTGCATAATGTTTGAACAAATAATGATCTTGTCTTCGCTGTATTTGAAGCCCTCAACTGTGTTCAGAGAAAATAAAATTTCACAAATGTTGACATAGTGTTGCCAAACAGACATGGTGCGAGGACTGTTCTTATGCAGAAGACTTTGAATATTTTTGAGCTAGTCTTGTTATAACAGATGCATGGATGTTAGATCAAGTGTCGTTTGCAGATGTGGTGTTGATACAAATTCCACAGTTGCCTCTCCAGTACAAGGCTTGAGATTTAGAATGTGTCATCTTAAAGTAGGAGATGAATGCGATCTTTCATACACCACTTTGACGACGCTTCAGTAACATGAGATGTTACGTTGTAAACGTATCGTACATATAGCTAAGTGTGGCATATTGATGGGTTACGAGCAATAAATAGTTTTTTACTTTGCATGGAAATTAGGTTAACAGGTGTTTTCAAGAAAAATGATCGTATGAGACCCCTAGTCAATGTTTTAGCGATAATCAAGCAGGTGAAGGATATGGAAACCATCCAAGTTCTCAGAAAAATAATCGCAGTATATGGTTCAAATTACGCTTATTGTTTTCGATCTTTTAATTCATTCGTATCACACAATGAAGTTATTATGGGGAAAATCAAGTGAAATATTATTTTTAAATTTCTCTTCGTTGACGTACCAAAGCGTTCAAAATACAAGGAAAGTTATTCAGAAATTACCTGAGCACTTCAACTCCTCGGTGCAGGAAGTCATGAGAATAAAACACAGTGTCCAGGAGTTCTTTTATTGAAACCTCCTTGTCTTTTTGATGTAATAGTTCTAGAATTAAACAACAGGAAACAGATACCAAACGGAGGTAGGAAACAACAGTGGAAAAGAAGGTCAAATTCGGCTCATCTTCGTTTTGAATCGTTTCGGCAGGATTTAGAGTTGTCGTTGTTTCTGTAACACAAAATGAACATTAAATGAAATCATCAGTGAGCGAAAATTGAATGAAATCAGGGCAGTTTACTATTGTAAAGAAATTACTGTTCTTCACTGATGCAGTTTTTTAGACAAAAGAAAGAATGTAATATGATTAATCCTTTTTTGTAATTCATTATTTATTGCTGGTTACCATGATGAAAATTATTACCGTTAATGGTAACCGTGATGTCCGTGGTGATGTCCATGGTGGTGTCCATGGTGGTGTCCATGGTGGTGTCCGTGGTGGTGTCCATGTTTATGATGGTGTCCATGGTGGTGTCCATGGTGATGTCCGTGATGGTGACCGTGCTTGTGGTGGTGGCTGTGTTTGTGATGATGACTGTGGTGGTGTTTGTGTGAGTGATGATGTTTGTGGTGATGGCCATGTTTATGATGATGACCGTGTTTGTGGTTGTGTCCGTGGTGATGATGGTGCCCGTGGTGATGACCGTGCTTGTGACCATGGTGATGACCATGATGGTGGTGACCGATGTGATGATGGCCGTGTCCGCCGTACCCCGGAGCGGCCAAACTGGCCACCACCGCCACCACGAGGAGGCACAAAATCTGTAAGTAAAATGAGCACGGCTAAAAATTGAATGAATCTTATTCGTATTTTATTTTATTTGAAGTTCTAAACCTGCTAATTGCTTTCATGTGAAAATACTGACAAACCTTGGACCCATCGATTAATTTGCTCCAGAAAATAGTCGTAAAAATACTCACAATAGCTACACCTGTTGACGGATTAGCTGCAGAATACAGCTGGTCTTATTTTGAGTATTTGTGATACCTCCTCATTTACATAAATCCTAAATCAGAAGACTTTACGAGAGGGATTTTTTTATTCAGTTCATTAGCAGTCAGAGTTATGATGTAGTATTGGATGGCATGGAAATAAAAACTTTGACTGTCATGTGCACAGTCAAGAGATTATATCTTGATGAGATGTGCGAATTAAAATCAAATTCATGTCACCCATTGAAACGAATTCCATTTGTTCCAAATACTAACTTAGGTAGGATAAACCCTGAACAGGAACGTAAGTTTTTACATCAAACTTTTACCACCAAATAACACTGAAAAGCCTGAACTCTAATTGCAATACTATTTAAAAGACTCATACCACTTTGAAATCCATGTCTGGTGTAGAGATGTGATCGAAAGGGACTGATGCTTGAGCCTGTTCAGTTAGGCCTTTTATATGAAACACCTGACGAGTTTTCTCGGCAGCACGCGTTACATCACTAAGAAATTTACTACCTACAAAGGGTAATAAAGTTTTACGAAGCATTCACTCATGGACTTGTGAAAAGCCATTAAAGTTTATCTCTTGTGGGCGAGCATGAGTGTAATCGCCGGACACATTTTAAATGTTGTTAAAACCAAAATGGTTTAGTAAAGAGCACCTCTAATTGAATTGCTTTTGTTTACCTACTTGTACTCTCAATGTGTCTTGGTTTTAGGTAATTTTGTTTAATTTTTAAAAGTTTCCAGACGGGGTTAATTTTTTTATGTTTCATACAGACTAGAGGGAGGGAGATGTTTTTGTTCAAATTTTAAATAGCTTAGCAATGTAGAAGAAACTTGTACGTCGCTCACTTGCTGCCATGAACTTAGATCTACATATTTATTCATTTATTTTTACTGTCATTCGTGATATATTTTCTATGCGTGCTAAAAAAAATTCTTAAGAATAAATAACTCATGCTTTGTGACGGAACATACTGCTGGAGTCACTGGAACATACTGCTGTGCGTGACAGAACATACTGCTGGAAAATACATACTATGTTAAATGAATTTTTGGAACAGAGGTTTTTATGGTGACCGTACATGGGTCATAACTCTATGACACGCAACGCAAGTTTATGGCTCCGTATGATATTTTGAAAGCGGCTTTTCGTCTGCTCAGCGATGTCTGCGCGTAAAGTTCTGAAAAACATTGAAAAAATTTCAAAAGAGAGCATTGCAAAAAACGTCACTGTACAAATTACGGTTTCCGAGGACCGTTGAAGAAAAAAGACACGCATAAGAATTGTAATTAGCTATGTAGAATTACTTTTATTGCTAAATACACTACTGTGTAGCTAGTAAAATACATTTTTATGTAATTAGTAATTTTTGTTAGAAAATTTCGTAGTGTTAATTGAGTAGGAGTTAAACTGCCACTTCATCGTAGTACATATTATGGTAAATATAATTTATTGAAACTGGTTTGACAGCCATTTTTAATTACCAAAGTTGTCAATTAGCAATTAGATTATAGATATCATTAATTTTAGCTTCAAAAGCTTTAGTCACATTAACCTATAGATAAGCTATCATTGTTAATGGGCTCTGTATAAGTATTAGCTGTCATTTGAAATTAGTTCTGTATTTTGAAAGCTTCATTCTCATTACCCTAACAATGTAATATCATTGTTAATGAGATCTGTATTGATGTATAAAGCCACGATTTGATTCCGAGAGAGAAATTAGAAAGTAATAAAATTTATTAATTTATTCATTATGTCTAATGAATTATACTACAAGTTGCTCTTTTTTTACGAATTGGCACCTTCATCGAAGTTAAACACTGAATTACAATTTAGTTACCGAATTTAACGCCCGAACAAGCGAAACAGGATAATAAATGCAACAGTGATATTATTATAATATTGGCACCTGTAATTGCGTTGTGATATCAGGTTGATGCAAAATTTTTTGCCCATTTTGAAGAGAAGAATAATTCAAAATTATCTACACTGATATTATATCTATTTATATTGCTGATTTATAATATAATGAGTAATTTAAACCTCTTTATTTCAAACTATTAATAAATCATTCATATTTTGCTGCATTATTTGCACCTATGTTCAACCCAACTAAAGAGCTAATCAGACATGCTTTACTCTACGAGTTTCATAGAGGTTTCAGTGCAAGTGCTGCAGCACAAAACGTTCAAAGTGCATATGAAAATGATGCTGTGAAGGAGAGAACTTGCAGATGGTGGTTTTCTCGTTTTCGTAAAGGAAATTTCGACTTGAAAGACGAGTTTAAAGGCGGTCGCCCAAAAAGCTTGATTTGGAGTTGTTGGAAGCCGCTGTTACTGAAATTTTGACAGTAACCTCGAGGGAACTGGCTAACTAATTTGAGGTAATCCATACAACCGTGGTACGCCAACTGAAACAAATGGAAAAGGTTTCAGTATTTGGAGAATGGGTTCCGCACAAACTGTCTCGTGAGAACTTGCGCCAACGTGTTTCTTGTTGCGAATCATTGCTTTGCTTGCAACCTGATTGGGAACTTGATTGTGAGGTTTTATGCCATCCAGCATATTCTCCTGACCTCGCCATTTCTGATTATCACTTATTTCGAGGATTACAGAACCATTTAAACGGCCTTAGGTTGACATCACGGGAGGAGATTGAAAATGAGTTATATTCATATTTCGCACCAAAACCTAAAGAATTTTACAAATGAGGCAGATATAAACTCGTTGACAGATGGAATCAAGTTAAAGAAGCCCAAGGATGTTATTGTTATGAATAAATTCATCATAAATAACTATTTTTTCATTCTCAAAATTGAGCTTACAAATCGGTAAGAACTTTTGCACCAACCTGATATTTATAAATCTGATAATGTTCTAATTTTGGCACCTGTAATTTTGTTGTAGTATTTGCAGCTGTGGCTTTGCTGTAATATCTGCACCAGTAAAATCGTTCTAATATTTAAAGCTGTGATACCAAAACACTTGTCTTTATTTTTGCCAGCATGAATCAGAAGAAGTCCGTATAAAAAATTCTGTGATGATTTGAGAAACTGATACATCAGTCGGTGTTGAAAGACTGAATTTAGACTAAATTCAACAATTTATTACCCACTGTAGGTCGTAAATTTCTTCGTGATGTAACGCGTGCTGCCGAGAAAACTCGTCAGGTGTTTCATATAAAAGGCCTAACTGAGCAGGCTCAAGCATCAGTCCCTTTCGATCACATCTCTACACCAGACATGGATTTCAAAGTGGTATGAGTCTTTTAAATAGTATTGCAATTAAAGTTCAGAGTTATCAGTGTTATTTGGTGGTAAAAGTTTGATGTAAAAACTTACGTTCCTGTTCATGGTTTATTCTATTTAAGTCAGTATTTCAATTGAGTACAAATGAATTTCGTTTCAATGGGTGACATGAATTTGATTTTAATTCGTACATCTCATCAAGATATAATCTCTTGACTGTGCACATGACAGTCAAAGTTTTTATTTCCAAGCCATCCAATACTACATCATAACTCTGACTGCTAATGAACTGAATAAAAAATCCCTCCCGTAAAGTCTTCTGATTTAGGATTTATGTAAATGAGGAGGTATCACAGATACTCAAAATAAGACCAGCTGTATTCTGCAGCTAATCCGTCAACAGGTGTAGCTATTGTGAGTATTTTTACGACTATTTTCTGGAGCAAGTTAATCGATGGGTCCAAGGTTTGTCAGTATTTTCACATGAAAGCAATTAGCAGGTTTAGAACTTCAAGTAAAATAAAATACGAATAAGATTCATTTAATTTTTTGCCGTGCTCATTTTACTTACAGATTTTGTGCCTCCTCGTGGTGGCGGTGGTGGCCAGTTTGGCCGCTCCGGGGTACGGCGGACACGGCCATCATCACATCGGTCACCACCATCATGGTCATCACCATGGTCACAAGCACGGTCATCACCACGGGCACCATCATCATCACGGACACAACCACAAACACGGTCATCATCATAAACATGGCCATCACCACAAACATCATCACTCACACAAACACCACCACAGTCATCATCACAAACACAGCCACCACCACAAGCACGGTCACCATCACGGACATCACCATGGACACCACCATGGACACCATCATAAACATGGACACCACCATGGACACCACCATGGACATCACCACGGACATCACGGTTACCATTAACGGTAATAATTTTCATTATTGTAACCAACAATAAATAATGAATTTCAAAAAAAGGGTTAATCATATTACATTCTTTCTTTTGTCTAAAAAGCTGGTTCAGTGAAGAACATTAATTTCTTTACAATAGTAAACTGCCCTGATTTCAATCAATTTTCGCTCTCTGATGATTTCATTCAGTGTTCATTTTGTGTTACAGAAACAACGACAACTCTAAATCCTGCCGAAACGATTCAAAACGAAGATGAGCCGAATTTTACCCTCTTTTCTACTGTTGTTTTCTACCTCCGTTTGGTATCAGTTTCCTGTTGTTTAATTCTAGAACTATTACATCAAAAAGACAAGGAGGTTTCAATAAAAGAACTCCTGGACACTGTGTTTTATTCTCATGACTTCCTGCACCGAGGAGTTGAAGTGCTCAGGTAATTTTCGAAAAAAATTGTAGTGCCCCCATTGTTTTTTCTTCAGAACTTTATTATCAGAATATGTCCAAGCTATGTTCGCAGCAAAATTAAAAATAGGGAATAGTATATTCGACACTCAAAGCAAACTATGAAGTAACCACTGTTATTATTAAAACTTTATCCATGTGTTTGAAATGCTCGGTGTGCATCGCTGCAAATAAATCCCAACTTATAATTCACCACTCCCTCTAAAATGTTTATTTCCAGATGGAATTCTTTCGAAATTCATAACTTGTGAATGGAACACAAACGTATATCATTCAGTAAATAAAACATTAATTCCTGTCACTTGTAATAAAAAAAATCCCCATTGTTTCACGATCGTTGAATTTTCATCGCAGTGTGGGTTCACAAATAATATTCAAATAATTCAAGCCCTTTAAATATGACACTGCAAACATGTCAACAGCTTTTACGCCCCTGAAAATTGTTCAGAATTTAACTGATGTCCGAGAATATCATGCCATGTCGCCGAGGGAACGCGTAGAGACTCGTTGAAAGAAAAAAAAGCCTCTACAAGAGAAACTGTCGGGAATTTAATTCATCAAAGTCACTCAGCACGTCACATGGGCAAAGTTTCGCGAAGAATGTACGGTAAAATTGTTCGCATTTTTCTAACGGTGTTCACCGTGGGTTGAAAACGATCGTGCTACCCTCGAAGACTTTTAAATTTGTAGTGTCTGAAACGAAGAAAAGATTTGGAGTTTATGGTTTGAAATATTATTCTTTATTATTGGTTCTGCGTTCTAAATTCAAGCTTATTGCATTTGATCAAAGTAAAATTCGGGTCAACAATTCCTTGTCAACGTCGTGTGAATTTAGGACCAAATCCCATAAATGATAGTATAAGAAAGTAAAAAATATGATTGATTACGAGATCACTGTACTTAGAGCGTTGCAGATCTGCTTCTATCAATAACTAATATTCAAGTCATAAACAAAAGATATTTCTGAGGGGTGAAAGTATGAGTAAAGTATAGTAAAACGCTACAAAGAACCTAAAATTATGTCGTATCCGAAAATCAAAAATATAAACGCCATTTGTGGATGCAGAACAAATTTCCGTTCAAAATTTAACTATGGTTCTAAAGTTCGACGGCATTTTCTTTTAGACGAGCTGGATAACAATTCTAAATTGGCTATAATTAAAGATGCTTTAACATGATTTCCCACATTATCGTAGGCAGTGCAGCGGCAGAGGAAGGCGTGTATCAAAATAATAATACATCAAAATAATAATACAAAATACTGTATCAGTACTGCCACTCATAAGCTCCTGCTTGTTCAGTTACTTTAGTACAGGGGTTCCCAACCTGAGGTGCATGTACTTCAAGGGGTACATTTGCTTATCTAAAGAGGTACATTTATTTTACCAATAGAAAGGAAAAACATGTTTATATGTTATTCATTTCTAAACATTTATGTATATCAGTGAACACATTTTTTTCAAATATCTTAAAATTAAGGGGTACATGCGTATCTGTCGAACTACTGAAGGGGTAGAAGGTCAGAGAAACGTTGGGAATTCCAGCTTTAGTACATATACTGGGTAAGGCAAAATTCCTGTTCATGTTTTCGAATGAATTATAAAAATTGTTTCGCAAATATTTCCAAATGTAATTTTATGAAATTATTTATCAGGGTGAAGCCTGGTTTACTCTTTACCAGAGTATCAAAGTTCTAATGTCAAAATTGAATAAATGCTGGGAGAAAATACCCTTAGAAGCAGTTATTGTGGCTATTAAAGACCTTCTTAAAAAAGACTTCGCAAAGTAGTGACGGTAAAAAGGGAAGCATTTTGAATATTTTTTTTTGTAGTCGTAGATTAGTAAATTACTTACTATTTGTTAAAGTCAGACCTTGAAAGAAACATATTTTTTCCAATTATAAACACTACATATATTACATAATTATAAAAACAGTTTATGCTTTGTAGCAGTATTTATGTTCCACCCTGTATATACAAATCATGGTCTTGCCAACGTATTTCATATCACGCATAATTGTTCGTTGTATGTATTGTGTATGCATAATTATTGCATGTAAAAAACTTCCATTATCATCCATTGTATAGAATTATCAGATGATGACATTGAATATCCTGAATGCAACGACTTTTTATAATACTATCCTACCGTTCTATATGTTTTTCATGTATTTATTTGTGCATCAATATAATGTGTTTTGAACTTCTAAGTGCTCTCTTACTGGCGTGCATACTGATATTATGTATTAAAAGCTTGAGAAAACTCATGAAATTTTTAATAGGCTTTATTCAGAAAAAACACGAACATTCTCGACCAGCTGAAATTTTTTTATATTGGAATTTTGCAGCGTCGCTCCCGGATGATTAGAACTTTTTCCCTGCAGGATCACGTAAACCAGAGCACAGAATTCTCGAATTTGTAACGATAAATTTTTATTCATCTTCACCTCCAGGAGGTAAAGATGCTTATGAAGAACTATCTATTATATTATTGATTCAAGTAGTAAATACGCCATAGCTAGAGTTCGTTACTTGATCGTTGCTACGTAATATACTGAAGTTTTTCTTGTAATGAATATTACTTCATTGCAATGAAATACAAGGCTTACACGACAATTTAAAATGAAGTGACTCTAAAGAATAAGATTGTGATGTCACAGGAAGAAACTATTGATGGAAGATCGTGCACCTGATGGAGGATGGCGTGTATTTTTAATGTCATTGTATTTAAAGGTAACTGAATCACATATGCTGGTAGTTCTAAAAAAAATTCCTTTCTCAACCCTGAAAAATACAGAGTACTACTCATATGTTGCTAAACGCATTGAACTTATTTCCTGAATAAAATTTCGAATTTTGTGTTAAGTTGTTTCATAAAAATTAAAATCAAATCCATAAAAATTTCCCTTGGTATTAATGAATCTGCTTTGTTGTACTAATATTTTTGATCCTAATGCTGAGTTTCAAATCTCACAATAGTTTCAGCGAGTCCTTCTACTTAACTTTAGTGGTGAAAAATAACACTGCAAATTTAAGTAATAACGGCTCAGTACGATTAATGAAACTGCAATTATTTTCGTCTCCTTGAAATGCTGTTTTCAGGAAAGTAGTAAACTGCATTTGTTTTCTAACATAAGTTTCTTACATCATCAGTTGACTCGAGCGTTCATTTTTTTTTTTAAACTGTTATGACCTTCAGAGCATGAATCAAGCAATGTGTTCAATAGAACTGCTTAGAGAGGCTAGAATACCATATGGTTTACAATAAGTTTTCTAATTCAAACGTAAATATTAATCATGATCGAAGGTCAGTGAATTCAGTTGTAATTAAACATTTTCGCATCCAATAAATTATGCTTCATTATTTTTGAAAATGCGTACGATTTATACATAGAATTAATAGAAAAGATAGTTCTTTATATCTGATTAATAATACTTAATTTAAGAACAAGTGAAGCGCTAGTTTTAGCTTCTGAGTTGCAGAAAAAAGAAATTCCATAATAATACAGATAAAACTTCACTTCGTTGTTCCCATTTGTCGTGCTGGAACACACTTGACTGATAAAGATGATAGATAAATGGTAATGAAAAGTATCTAAGACAAGTTAAAAACAATAGACAAATAAGCACTGTAAATAATTATGACAACTGTGATTTTCAATGACAAGTTATTTTCTTTGCTTCCTGATGGATGGCTGCAATACCTCAATTCTTAACAAACATTTCGTTGACGATTTCAAAAACACGTACTACCAAAGTAACAAGACATAATTTGGCTATATAATGTGTTGAACAAGTTCATTTTCAAACCGGCAAGAAACAGCTAAAAGGTATTCTCCAGAATACTATTTTAATTCTATTTTCCCCGAGTATTTTTGTCAGGATTGGTAAACATATTTATTAATAAAATGTTATTTTTGCTCTAACATTTGCATTCAGGAAAGTCAATTAATTTAAATGAATCAGCAAACAGTATATTAAAATCCAATAATTTTCTATCCAAAGCGGATATAATTAGCCACTAGAGCTCTAAATCAATAAACCAAATTGCAAAATAAAAGAGCATCAGGATTAAATTTAGAAACCGAAGTAAAATATTAATAGTAAATCTACATTCAAGACATTTTAAGGGTTTTAAAAGAAACTTCATGAGACAGTTATCTCGATAACAAGGTGCTTTCTGTAGTAAAGTACTCTCGATAATAAAGCATTATCTATAACAAAGTGCATTTTATAACAGAACACTCTTGATAACAATGAATTATCGATAACAAAATACTCTCGATAACAAAGTACGCTCGATAATAAAGTACTCTCGACATCAAAGTACTCTCGATAACAAAGTACGCTCGATAATAAAGTACTCTCGATATCAAAGTACTCTCGATAACAAAGTTTCCACGTTATCAACAAATTCTGATTAGAGAGTAGGTACTTTCTATTATAAAGTACTTTTCATAACAAAAGACTATCGATAACTAAGCACTCATCAGAACAAAAAAAACTGTTGATCACAACGTACTTTCAATAACGAAGCACTTTTTATACTTTTTTCAATAACAAATCCATTACTAAAACTGATTTCTGAAACTGATATTATTACGTTTTCAACTATTTTAATTCTTACTTTACAATGATGTTGCAATAAAGATATAAACAAATTTTTACGTGGTACTTTGTACAATTGATCTTAAGATTAGTTAACATAGAAGATTTTAAACTTTTTAACTTACCTGTATAGATAGATGCCCATTATTAGAGAGTAGGACATAGAGTATATGCGTAAGATAACGATCGCAAAAATTACAAAAGTGACAGGGTCTCAAAGCAGGCAGTGTTCGAACTACAAGTGTTTTTTTCAGCTCCTAAGTACAAGCGGAAGCTCAGTATAACAGTTCATTTTTATAATAGAGTATGATATTTTCATTTTTATACAACAATTAGTAACACTTTTAACTACGGAATTAAAAATGCTAGCTATAAATAAAATAATTGCATTTTACATTCATAATTTGATTTCAGAAACCGTAGAATAAATCGAACAGCATCCATGATCGGATTTGAAATACGAGTAGACTACATGCCACCAAAGAGAGTCGAAAAATTTGTAGCAAACATTAAATCGTTCAAGAAACACAAATTAATGCAGACTGGTTACACCCACGTCTATTTTCTAAATTGCTCATTAGTACACTGATATCATTAGTACTTAGAATATTTATTCAATTCCAAGTCTGGGATGAGAAATGGTTTTGTAAGACTTCAATATAACATGCGGAGAGCTAAGTAAATTTTACTTGCATCAAATTTTTAAATGCCTCACAAATTTTTCGATCATTTATGATATGCGTGGTCAGTACCATAGACTAGAAGCCATAAAGAAAGTTCGAATAACATTTCTACCTTATAATAACATTTCTTGTAATAGATTATGGTTGTTGAAGAACAGCAACAAACCAGACGAAGGACTACATAATAAGAGCGCACTATTACAAATAAAATACACCGTTATACAACACTCATCTTGGCAGCCTAATGAAGAAATTGAGTTGACAAATTTCAAATCGATTATAAATTGAATTGCAATTTTTTAGCCACCGACAGTTCTGCAATGACGGTAGATCGAAAAAAGGGAAGGAAAATAGTGTTTTTTAAGAATTGAAGAGTGCTTCACATTTTCTCATACTTGGAGCCGGTCTTAAGAATATACTTCAGTACAACAAATCTGGAAATTATAAGTAACTCATTGTTTTCTTCTATTCCCATCATTTTCTATCTATTTGATGTATATATATAATGTTATTCTTTGTTTATTTATCTATAGCAAATCATCCTTATTTTTTTGTATTTAAATTGAGAATCATTACAGCACACGAGTGTATTCCAAAATTTTGAACAAATGCCAAATTTTAACACCAAATGTGAAAGAGAAGAGGTTAAAATTTGACGAGTTTTTTTATGGAAATTCTCTCCAAATACATTGTCATTATGCGGACACATGAATATTGCTCATAAGAACTA
>VCRD01009197.1:4706-15364 GCA_006783055.1 Trinorchestia longiramus
AATCCCCCAAGCACGACCAAACTTTACATACCTATGCTAGTGTTAGTAACTGAATCTACTTAGCCTACTATTCTACGAGTACAGATCTCCCCGACAACGACTACTTCCAACGCACAACCAGTACTTCAACCAGCACAGAGTATAGATCGCCATGACAACGACTACTTCCAACGTACAACCAGCATTTCAATCTGCACCTGAGCCTTTTCTTGCTCACATCAATATGGAACCGACACACGATGCAGCCGCGCACAACCCACAACTCGGCCTTCTCCACCGGCACCCCTCACGCCTGCCTAGGCGTCCCCATTGAGATGTCAACTACTAATTTATACATTATGCCACAATAACACATCTAGTTGATAATGAGAGAATCTTAATTTCTAATTAAAGCATAGAAAAATAGAATGCATTCTGTTTTTTGGTTTATGTTTAACCACAGCTTCAAGCGTAAACATTCTCTTCACGAAGTCATTGTCAACTGGAGGTGCGAGACGTTGAAGTGACAATTCCTTGAAATGTTTATGGTGATATATGCCTAACCAAAAAGTAACTGTATCGTTTGGAATTTTATTCTCAAATCCATATTCGTATTTCCAATCTATTTAATTAATTTTCCTGTAGTGCTGTTAGCTAATACAAATATTCTTGGCAGTTAATGACATCATACCTAACTCTTCTTAATTGGTGACTCAAAACATTGTTTGAAATGATTAACGAAAGATTATTGAATGCGTTTGTAGCATCACACGATTTAAATCATTACGGATACATAAATCCATATTACATTGAAGATTCTGGGAATATTCATTGACGTTTTTCCATGAATGTCTAGAAATGGAAAGTGGATTCCATGGAAGAAAGTGGTTGTTTAACAGGAAGTAAACGAAGCAGGAATTCAATTTGTATCATTTCAGTATAAAACACGTGTTTTGCCCGTCATTTCAACATCATGTTTCAAAATTGATTATATTCACATTAAATTATCGTTCTGAAGAATGACAATAGGCCCATGTATTGCAAATGTGGTCAGGTACAGGAAATATTAATGATTTGGTTTTATAATGCGAGGAAATGGCCACAAAATGGCCAAACGTCAGAATACAAAGCCAAATGTTATAAAAAAGAGTCACAAATTGATTATTTTGGCCGAAAAAAGTCCAAGCCGACTACTCTGGCGGGGGGAGGCTAAAGTCTATACCCCTACGGTAGAGTTTTTACCTCCACTTGAAAAATATGAAAAATCGGTGGGGGTAAAATTTCTTCCCGCATCCAGCACAAACATTTACTAAAAAATGATGGATGTGTAAGGTAATTAATGAAACTCCTTGTTTGTTTAATCGTGAGAATTTATTTAATTAATATATATACACTAAAAACAATAAACAACTTACTGATAACATGAATGAGATAGGTATGCGCAATACAATAATTATATTTCAGGAGCGAGGCGTTACACGTACCTACAGTTTACACACAGGGGAAAACATTTTGCAGTTGTAGCAATGCACAAAGATTGTCATTTTCCAATCGTCTTCACTACGCTTACTTAGTACACCTTGCTAAAACTTTTTATGCGACGAGGTTAACTTTGTTACTAAGCATAGAACATGTTTTAAGAATAGTCCAGTAAGAAACAAATGCAACGAAGGCTTCATGTACTCGAAAATACGAATTTGTCATGCTAGATACATTGTGGAGATATGGTTGTGTTCCGTAATGTGTGCTATTGTGTTTTGCTGTTTCGATTCACGAGCACATTCAAAACTTCACGCAGCTTTCCGTAAATGTCGTTTGTCTCACTGGCTGAATATGAAGGGCTTGTCGAGTCTCTGGCGATTGTGAATGTTTTGCGATAAATTTTGTTGGAATGATGGAGGAGGGAGAAGTGGAGATGATTCTGGAGTAGAATCGTCACCCCATCGACGTGCAGCGGAGGCCAGGGAATCCAGAACTGCTGTCAAAGGCTCGACAGATCTGAGAATGAGATGCGAATATAAGTGAGAATATTTAAAACACCCAAATAATTACCATATATTCTGATTACCTATAAAATTATAGTGTCACGATACTTGGCATCACAGAATATTGAACAAGACCAGTTAGTTTCGTCAGAGATAATTTTTAATTTGAAGGTTTACGAATATATAATCAAAGAACTTTTGATCTTTCTTACTCCTGTAAAATTAGCTGATAAATTATTTCCTGATATACTTTTAAAATATTATTTACTGCAGGGTGTCGCAGAAACGAGGCATCTGTGAATATTAAGATACCAAAATTGATCACATATCATCAGCGTCATGCTACAAATGCATTGTGTAGGCAAGTATTTTAAATCACCACGCTCATGGGCTGAATTTATGAAATGAAAGTGTAATATTTTCTAGTTGTGTATATGTGTCAGTTCTTTATTTATTAGGAAATTGCGCTCGATGTTAAATTTTACTCTATAAACTCAACAGTGTTTCAGCAGCAGTAAATCCTATTCAGATCCATCAGCTAGTCGTATGCATGCAGCGAACCTATATTGAAAGTCTGGGAGGTGTGTGGAGTTTCAGTGAGTTCCATTCTTCATATTATTGTCCAAAATACTTTTGTCATGTACTTCTTCACGATGTCAATATATTTAATTTGTTAAATATATTAAATACTAAGAATATATTTCTTAGTTCTCTATCATCAAAGAACTAGGAAAGAGTCGATAACCCAAGCTATTCCACTCGTCACTGAAAAAAAAGTCGAGGAAGCTAAATCAGGGTCAAAAGATAATTTAAAAATTAAACTCTACTGTGACTGTAGAAATCTCAATATTGGCATTACATGAAAATGATTTCCTGTCTTGATAATTGAAAGTGGTAACATATTATCGTTCTCTGGCTTCAAAGTAAAGAATATCATTACTCCTCAATGATGGCTGAGTTTTGGAGCCAGGGCTATTAAGACTCACATTTGGCTTAGCTTATACGTAAAGAATATTAAAATTCGCCTGTTGCTTAATTTTGACGGAAGTAGCATTAAGACTCCTTCTTTACCTGGCCCTGGCGTAAGGATCATAAAATTCCCCGATGGCATTCGAGCTTCTGTTGTCCCAGGCATCAGCCGCCATGATGGCCAGACTCCTGCTGTAGGGCACGTACTGCTTGGAGGAGCCCTTGTAGGCTGCGTACAAGTAGCCCAGAAGGTCTATCAGCAAGACTGCCAGCAGGATGCCAGCACCCACCAGACCTACTGTCTTAAAGTTGATGTTCTTGAGAGCCGCAATGGGGTCTACGCCAAACCTTCTGATGCCATCGTTCATTGTGGTGATCAGTTCTCCAGTAGTCGAAGGAAATTTGTCGAAAATGGTCATCCTGATTTGGAGTGAGAAAAATGGTTAGCTTAAACTCCCTCGTAACGAAATGATGAACAGATTTGACAGTGATAAGAGGAAATACACTATTTTTATGATAGTACCTTAAGTGCATTGATATGTTGAGCTAGAATCGTAAAAAAGTAATTTGATGAAATAGTTAGCCAATAGAGTACATTTTTCTTTGCATCACGGAAAGAAGCTTTGCCGTGGATTATTACCTGTTATAGGATTCAAAGAACTTCAAGGAACATACTAGGTCTAACCATATATCATATGAAATATCAACATCATATCATTCATGTATATTTCATTTTCAGTGTTATTATTCATAGCTATGCCTCTTCACAACTCAGCTAAAACTTACTTGGCTTAATGTGTTTCAGATGTTTTTTCTGGACGAGAGAGAGCAAGTGCAGTGCAGTGCTGTGCAAGACAATGAATGTGAGGTTGACCCGCGCCCCGTGCTTTATATAGGGAGCGAGCGGAAGCGCTTCACAAGGTGACACGATGAGAGCACCTCAGAGTGAGAGGGGTTCCGGGTCACGGGGGCGGCGTCCCGTCCTTAATGAATCCGGTCATCCTCTCTCACCTGGACTTCCCAGGTGGGCTGGCTAACTGTCGTAGCCTATACGACGTCGGTTAGGTTACGTTGGATCAAGAACTAAACAACAATTTACGTGAACAATAAGTGTAACTAAATTTTAATTTTGTATCAATATTCTAAATGAGGTTCTTACCGACAACTCATTGCTGTATTATAAAGGGACAGAAAGCCTATGATTGCACGTGCAAAAACTTTGATTTTATATTTGATCAATAAAGTATAATCATATACTCTAAACTCTGAGTCAAGTAGTGTACAGAGTAGAAATGTACAGGGTGTGAATTTTTCAACATCCACATATGCGGATGCGAATTCTGAATTTCAATGTTTACGGATGAGGAAGCAGATGCAAATGTCTTCCCCTTTTCAAATTGAGTTATGAAAAAGGAATTTCAGCCACAGATAATGAATGAAAATCTTTATAATGTCAGAAGGAATAATTTCTTCATCGGATGCAACTAATGAATGAAGTAGTTCAGTTCTTTAGTCAGATCATAAATGAAATTATGCAATAAAAAATGAATACATAACTAGCTTCAATTTACAAGTATTAGTACTGAGTGACTTCATCATCTGTCTTACCAGGATGCAGGATGAGAACACAACTCAAATGCACACCATCAAACTTTTTCCCCAGCCACCACCCATTAAGAAAAGGCTGCTACTTACATTTAATAATTGTAGGCAATTATTAGCAAGTTTTATTTCGAAAACAAAAGTGTCTGTGCTCGCTCTGGAGCTAACCTGGATCTCTTCTCATCATAAATGATGTCAGCTTTACTAAATAGGCGCTCGCTGACTACACTGCTGGAGGGACAGGCTAAGTATCTCCTAGTAAGTGTAGAAAGAGAAGAATACGACTGAGCTTTCATACGCCACCAAATTAAAGAATCATCTGATATCTGTATGCGTTCTATTCTTTGATATTTGTCAAACATTATGGTAGCTTTTTTGGAAATATCTGTTCGGCAAAGTTCTTCAGTATCGCATTACATGTTCACTCGTGTAGCACCCAGTCTGTCCCGTGCACAAGCGCATATCAGTTTTCAACTTGATCCTATACCTCGTACAAGCACTGAAAGATGTATTTATTAAACACAACGTAGATTTTAGTTGATTGATTTTCTACTATCTATGAAATGAAAGGATGTATGTCCTTTTTACTATAATAATGTATTATTTAAGACATCCGCATGACATGCTCATTTAATAGTGCGGATTGGGATATTCTTACCACCTCCAGTATCGCGGCAGAAATTGTGTTCATTGTACTGTCAACGCATTAAAAAACTTAATTATTTCATAAGCGAAATCATAAAAAGAATCCAAAACAAGAAGAAAATGTAGCGTATAATAATAAAATATGGAAAAAGAGTCGAAAGAAAAGTATATTATCAGGAAATATTGTAAATTATTCATAATATTTATAGTACGAAACCGAGTGAAAGAGTAAATGAACTTGGTAAATAGCATCATGCATAATGGAGGTAAACTGTCGTTTGCTGAATAGTTCTATTGACGAGATAGCAAACTTTATTAATTGTTTGATGAACATTGAATTAAATATTTGAACAGTTGAAGATAAGCCCATCACGATAAGCTCATTAATTTTCAAATTGCACTCGGCTGTACACTGTTTCGAAACGCTCTGGGAAATTAAATATTTCCTTGTGGCTGCGTAGAATTGATTGATGAGTGATCTAAATACTCTGTCACTAACTAGAACTAATTTTTATAGACATGAATAGTAATTTAACATACATTATGGCCAGTGCCTAACAACTGACAAAGTGATATGAAAGTCTAATGGTAGCATTATTATTATAACAGACACCTGACAACTGACGACGAGGTATGACAGTCCAATGGTAGCATCATGATGGGCACCTGACAACTGACGACGTGGTATTTCCGTCCAATGGTCATGATAGATAACTCACATACAAGTACAGGTTTCACGCTAAAGTTCTAAAATAGTCTGCCCCGTAGTGCCTGCACGTCTAGGGAAGATATGCTTCAGCTGCAGTTTGTGACGTACAGAAGCGCATTTGTAAGAGTGCAGTAGTACAATTGCTGTCATGGGTGTACAAAGATCCATTATAGTACCTAAAGCTCCACAGGAATTGAAACAGTCACAGTTTGCATTGTTGGTGCTCCCATGACAATGCATGTAGAGATTTTTTTGTCAAAGTTCGTGTCTTTGAGCATTCATTTGCTCAAAGAACGATGCACATTACAATGTGTCTCAGCGTAATCCGTCATTTCGTTTCTTTTTGTCTTGAAACCCCAGCTTGGATATTTTAGTCAACTAGTATTGCGTGATTTACATTTTGTCCCTACAAATCAAAATGACATACAAATAAAAATATCACTAACATGATTATATCATAACAGCGCAAAATTAAAAACATTCAACTTTACTCTCTTTTTCGAGGGCAACGGAATAGTTAATCAGCGTAGCTCTAGCATTTCATAGCTGCGTAGGAAACGGAAAACGCTCCCTTTCATTCTAAGTTCATCCCCCCTGGCTCGTTTCCGCCCCTCCCCAGGAGGTGATCGGATTCATAGGAAATCCGCATTTCCCAACTCCAGAGAAGTGAGCGTACTTCGCTGAGTCTTTCTTTATTTCGGCACGGACACTTTATAACTTAGAAGTTTTTGAGATAATAGAATCGATAAAGGACACAGATAAAAGAGTCAATATATAGTCATATACTACATTTTGTCCTTAACAACCACTTCCGGAGAACTGCCGCTACAATGAAAGCATGGGGAAATATTCGATCAAGACATCTTTATATAAGTTAATTTTACATTGCAAAATTTCGTTTCTCAATTAATTTGGCAAGCAGGGAATTTATTTGCGGTGGCCCTCTAATACGCTAGTAGAATAACTTGGGAATAATGGGAGGGACGAATGTCAAGGGCACGAGCTTCAGTTCCTGGAGACCGAAAGTGAAAGCAAAACTCAACCTGCGACGGCTGGAAAACTGTGAGCTGCGGCTCGCCTGCTTCCTGCTTAAATCTGTGGCATGCCATAAGTTGTTCAAAACGCATTGTATGATGTAATGAACATTATTTGTACAAATTCTGTTTTGGACAATCAAATTGATCCAATGCAGATCTTGCACAATTTGGGCTCAGAGCGTGAAATAAAAAATCGACAAAGGTTAAAGTCAGCGATTTCTAGTAGAGAGTTTCATACAAAATGCGATATGGACAACTTTGTAGGTGGTTAAACAATTAGTATTTAAATTTTAACTCTGAAAACTGTCTCTTTGACTAATCCCAATTCGAGTTTTTGGACTCAGTTTGAAAGCAACTAATAAGAATAGGTGGGCTAAATTTCAAAGCTAAATAGTTCAAAATAACGTTTGAATAAAACTAAACCAACTGCCTTCAAGATCACACTAGAGAACAATCGAGGTTGTCTATATATTCCACTATATAATAATACACAGTTTGTTGCTTGCTTGCTTGATTGCTTGCTTGCTTGGTCCGTCCCTCTGTCATGCTCCTAAGGATTTAGATAGGAGGAAATTCAAAAGGTTTGTAACCATTGTATTGTGGATACCAAGAGCACATCCTTCAATCTGGAAAGTCCTTCGCAAAGCCAGCGTTCACTGGCAAATCAAACGAAAGAATTCAGTGAGAAACACGTAAATTTTCACGTGTGGGTCCACTAGTGTACATATTATGACTAGTACACCCACACGTGAAAATTCACGTATTTTTATTGAAATTTTTCATTTGATTTGCCAGAAGACGCAGGCTTTGTGAAGGAGTTTTTACATTGAAGGATGTGCCTTTGGTATCCACAATACAATGCTTACAATACATGTATACCTTACTGAATTTTCTCCTATCTAAAACCTTAACAGCGCGACAGAGAGACGGACCGAGCAAGCAAGCAACCAACTGTGTATTACTCTTACTATACAGTAGCACTAGTGGACCCACACGTGAAATTTTACGTGTTTTTTACTGAATTTTATCATTTAATTGGCCAGTGGACGCGGGCTTTACGAAAGAGCTTCCACATTGAAGGATGTGCCTTTGGTATCTATAATATAATGCTTACAATACACGTATACCCTACAAAATTTTACCCTATCTAAATCCTTAAGAGCGTGACAGAGAGGTGAACCAAGCAAGCAATCAACAAACGGTGTATTATTATATAGAAGAATGAGAAACATCCCTGTTTTAGGTGATGAATTTAACAGCTGAACATGAATAAAAAATTAATTTTGTGATTGCAATTTTTAATAATTGAGAAACGATCCTGCAATTTATGATCCAGAAATCTATTGGTTTTTAAGACATGTATTGTTTTTCTAAAGTAAATTTAGGTATTGTCATGAAGTAAGAGTATTTAGGCAAAATTATTTTGCATGGAAATCATATAAAGAAGTATGGGTGATGTCGATAACATGGTCTGATTACAAAATAAATTATGTAACAGGAAGGTATTAAATCCTAAGCACTCGGAAATAATAATTCTGTTGTACTAGCAGGACCCGCAAATAATTCGCGGTTAGTTCAGCAGCATGATTTTACAGGGAGTGAATAAATTAACAACCATTGATTATATGATTCAACAACTTCGCTGCCATCCTAGAAAATTAAATGAAACCACCCTCTGCACCGTCGGCATCAAAGAGTAATCTCAAATTTTCGGGGTATTCTTGTAGGGGAGGAAGTGAAACTTTTCCATTATGACGACAATTTAGTTGTTCTCTTTGGAATCTTAAAGCTCCGCAAAATTGACAGCGGACATCCATGGCTCCAGTGTCATGTATCTGGAGTTCCATATTATTATAATTTCTTCTTTCATGGTCTCTGTTTCTCCTGTTTCCTAGAAATTACTGTCTCTCCACCTCATTCATATCATTTCGTCTTTTTTGGTATCTGTTTCTCCTGTTTTCTAGAAATTGCTGTCTCTCCACATCATTCATATAATATCGACTTTGTTGATCTCTATTTCTCATGATTTGAAGATGCAATTCTCGCTCCTCCTGACTCATATTTGTAGCATTACATCGCTGCTCATGCTCCATTTTCAAGTTATGCGTATTAATTAATCGCGTACAAATTAAATCGTACTTTTTTACAATAAATTTCTTGTATTTTTGTGATTAGGTTTTTGTAACTCTAAGCAAGATTCTTGTAAACTTTTAATTATAAAAATTCGCTGTATTTTGTAAAATCATTCTTAGTACTTAAAGAACTGTCGCTATGGTTCTTTTTAAAATTTCACCCCTGAGAAGCAAATTTGGATCGTGACTCGGCCTTCAGTCTGATCGTAGCTTTTAGGAGATAACAACACACCTGGCGATCCTGCTCTCGCCTCTCTCTCCTCTCTCGTCTCATCGTTGCTTTTTAGATCTTAACACTGATCACTCTTTTGATCTTAACATTTGATCTTAACACTTGATCACACTTTTGATCTTACATTTGATCACATTCTTGATCATATTCTTGATCATTACTTCTAGTTCTCAATCTCTTTTACTCGTGGACTTACGGATCAATAAATAAACAAAAGCTGAGTACCCGTCTTGTCATTGAATTCCCCAACTAGAGGTGCACCAGACGACTCCCTTAACCTTACCTTCTGATAAATTGTTACTTGCCCAATAAAGAAAACTTAACATTGGGCTTATCACCTCAAAACATAACATATTCATCCTTCGCTGTTGCATTCGTAGTCTGCTTCTATCACGAGTTGCATGCCTTTCGTCGTCTCGGAAGCCCTGTCGTCTCCTTCTCTGTCGCTCTCTTGCTGCTTCTCTTTGTTCCCTTATTCTCTGTTCCATTGTTTTAGATCAGGGGTGGGCAAACTTTTCAGTGTAAGGGCCGCGTTCAAAAATTCGCAATTTCATGGAGCCGCATAGTACAAGTTCACACATAAGTAAGGTATTGTCGGTATCAATGATATGCTTGCAGCACTTTTTAAAATTTAAAAAAAATTCAAAAATTTTAAAAAAATTAAAAATTAAAAAAATTAAAAAAATTCATCTGACAAAATATCAAAAATTTAAAAATTCAAAAAATTCAACAAATTCAAAAAATTCAAAAAATTCAAAAACTAAAAGAGGAAAAATTTTAAGTAATTTAAAAAAATTAAAACAAAATAAAAAAACAAAAACAACTAAACTATTCAAAAACTCAAAAAAATCGAAAAATTCCAGAAGTTAAACCATTTGAAAATTTATAACATTAAAAACATTAAAAAGTAATATAAAAAATAAAAAAATGTAAACCATTTAAAAAATTAAAAAATGGAAAAAAATTCTACAACCAAAACATTCATTAAATTCCCAACCCAAAGTAACGTAATGTAACGTGATCCGACTCCAACCGTATAATAAATACCGCAATGAAGGGTGTGACACACAGGTACGATAGTCGTAAGCGTATTAATACAGGGTGGCGCATAAGTAACGCACCCTTTTAAAAAATTAATAATAAATAAAGTATTACCGCAATATACACTGGGTATCTGTAGACAGGATACGACAAAAAACAATCTTTATTTCCAATCGAGTACACAGTACAGAGACATTAGTACATTGGTTTTTCAAATTCTTAAGGTTAACATTCTAAGAGTAAGGGTGATGGTGAGCTTCATGCGACAATCCCGGGAGGTTGATGGGCGTCTTCATGGGCGGGGAGTTGAGTGCTTAGCGGGTTGAG
>VCRD01009198.1:3060-15363 GCA_006783055.1 Trinorchestia longiramus
GAGGCAGTAGCACTTGAAGGGCACCCTGCAGATACTGAGATGTCAGTCCATACTGAGATACAGGCATACCAGTACAATGGGGCTAGGTAAATAGGCATCCTGGTTCAATGGGGCTAGCTAAATAGGCATCCTGGTTCAATGGGGCTCGTTAAATAGGCATCCTGGTTCAATGGGGCTAGCTAAACAGGCATCCTAGATCAGTGAGCCTAGCTAAATAGGCTTCCTAGTTTAATAGGCCCTCAACTGGTTTCCTAGATCAGTGGGCCTAGCTAAACTGAACTCCTTTTGCAGTGAGCTTATCTGTGTGAACAGGCGCTCCACTAAATAGTTGTCAAGCAGTTCTACCTCATTAGATACATGTAACAAGGCGTCAGGTACTTCTAAGTATTATTTTAGAACACATAAAAAGTCGTTAGGCAGTTCTAAATAGGTATTTTGTATGTCTTCTCACTTCAGGAATTGCTAGGGTATTTGATAGCCAATACACAAGATGACCACAGAAAAATACTTCGGTTTTTCAATGGCTATAACTCACTAATATAGGAAGATAGGCCACGTATGCTGGATAAAAACTTGAAACTTCTCTTTCAGATGGTTTTTCCAGTATCTAGTATATGTAGCCTGCTTTCTACATTAACGAGTCCTAGCCATTTAAAAACAAACATTTTTTTGTGGTTACCCTGTATGTAGCGTTCATAAATACATATCAGTAGTCCACTCTGAATGAAAGTACAAACTGGGGTACAGTGGTAACTTGATATAAAGATGATTCTACGTGCACTAGGCAGCAAGAGCGCCATTTGAACTGCATGAAGAGTTGTCTTAGCTAAGGGAAAAAAAGCTCTTTGCATGAGGGGCTTCTATTTAATTAGACAGCAAGGGCCCTTAGTACCTACATGAAGGGCTTCTAATTAATTAGGCATCAAGTTTCATTACCTACATGAGGGGCTTCTGCTTAATTAAGCATTAAATTTCATGACCTACATGAGGGGCTTCTGTTTAAGTAGGGATTAAGTGTCCTTATGGGGTTTTTGTTCAATTAACCATTAAGTGTGAGTACCTGCATAAGGAGGCTTCTGCTTAATTAGACGCCAAGTTACCTTAGTACTTGCATGAGGGGCTTCTGCTGCATTAGAATACCAGTACCTGCATGAGGAGCTTCTGCTGCATTAGAATACCAGTACCTGCATGAGGAGCTTCTGCTGCATTAGAATGCCAGTACCTGCATGAGGAGCTTCTGCTGCATTAGAATACCAGTACCTGCATGAGGAGAGCCCGCTTATTGGGCTGGGCAATGCTGAGGTTGCGGAGAGCAGCCAGCACGGCGTGCTGCACCACAATGCGACCAGAGTCTGTGCAGTGCTGCTGTAGCAGCTGCAGCAGCGACACAGACACGCCCATGCTCACCAGCTGCATACTCTGCCCGTCTGCACACCCACAAACAAGGTCTGTTTATTTTCATGTGCACACAAGCATTAATCAACATGACTTGCAACTTGTCTTTGCCCAACTCACATAAGCTAGATCTTCTTTCTCAGACAAGCTATTTGAAACAATCAGCTTGGCGATATTTTTCCCCATTCTAAACTAAATTTGTTCAAGATATAAACATGTAGCTCATTTCAATTTGCCCCTTTGTCACTCAAAGACGCAATACCAGGCAGGAATTGTCTAATGGTGTAAAAATTGTAAGCCCTAGAAGCCTCTCACCCTATGTGGTTTTAACATCATCAATTAAAGGCAAACAAGAGCAACATGATGGCGCACACACACACACACACACACGAGCAACATGATGGCACACACACACACACACACACGAGCAACATGATGGCGCGCACACACACACGAGCAACATGATGGCACACACACGAGCAACATGATGGCACACAACACACCTGTCCTGGCGAAGTTGCCCATGGCGAGGGCGGCAGGCACCTGCAGCTGCTCATCCCCTGACGCAAGCCACGCCAGGAGCTGCACAAACACAGGACCCCTGCCCTCCTGGTACACGAGCGGCATGCTGGTGTCTGCGCAGTACACTGCATGTCACTGCCTAGTGTGGTGACACATCACTGCCTAGTGTGGTGACACGTCACTGCCTAGTGTGGTGACACATCACTGTCTAGTGTAGTGACACGTCACTGCCTAGTGTGGTGAGAGATTTGAGAGGTGGAATGTATATATTTGAGGGGTGTAATATATGAGGTTTGAGAGGCGTAATGTATGAGGTTTGAGGCTTGGGAGTGTAATATATGAAGCGTGAGGGTGCAATGTATGAAGTTTGGAATGTATGAGGCATGAAGGCTGGAATGTATGTCTTGAGGGGATATGTAAGACTTGAACTTGAGGGGAACTATATTCAGCAACATCCTCTCCTCCACCTCCCTCCCAAAGATGGGGCCGAATGGCCTTGCCAAACTGAACTCAATGGCCATAAATAAATCGCTACTGTACACTCCTCTGCACAAAGCAAAACTTTACTTCCCTCATAATAAAATGGCTCAGCAGCCCAAATTATTTCATTGTGCACACGTTCATTGAAGCTTTCTAGTCAAGAGTAACACATACAGAAGAGAGCTCAAAATAACAGTATTTACCACATCATGATGTAACTTCAATGAACTCTTAAACGTCCATAAAGCATCATGCTTTTCCATTATGTTCTACGTTGCAGAGAAGAAGATATCAACCATAATTCTCTGATTACAACTACATCTGAGTATTGATAATTCAAGTAATCATAATTTGTAGAGTTACACTTTACCAATAACTGGCGCTAATTATGTACCGTATTTAACGGTATACGAACGCAACGACAAAGACAGCATATAAGACGAAGTACTGAGATTAGTCTAGGCCTACAGAAGGTCTCAAACTTCACCTACGATGTATAAGACACAGGGCGATTTTTTAAGCCAAAATTTTGGAAATAGCGTGTCCCATATGCTATCAAATACGGTAATCAAAATAGCAGCTAAGAGACTTTAAATATGACGCTGCAACTTGAACACAAGCCTGCAACTTGAACACAAGGTTGCAACTTGAACACAAGGCTGCAACTTGAACACAAGCCTGCAACTTGAACACAAGGTTGTAACTTGAATACAAGGCTGCAACTTGAACACAAAGCTGCAACTTGAACACAAAGCCACACCTCCAAGCAGGATGAGCACGATGAGGTCAGTGGCAGTTTGGATGATGGCCTGCCAGCAGAACTCTGAGTGAATATCTGACTCATCCAGAGAGGAGTCCAACGCTGAGGTCTCTGTGCCTTCTGCAGCCTCCAGCGCTTTCTGGTCGACGGGGTATGCAGCAGAGGCCTTGTCTCCGCCTCCTCCGTACGAAAAATGGGAGGCAGAGCACCGCTTCACCACCTCCAGTACAGCCTCACAAACGCCTCCCTTTGCAAACTGTACCTTGCACACGTCTGTGAGGAAAACGAACCTGTACAACTTACGACCTGTTCCACATATAACAACTCATACTTACAACACTGATTACAGTACGGTTCAGAGAAAGAAATAATGGTTGTACATATTACAGTATTATGAAGATACTTTATACAGCAAATACTTAGTGCCATAAGGTCGTGTGTCGGTGGGTTTTTTCAGGTTTGACTTTCGACTGGTTGGTCACAAGGAAACTCGATCAAAAGTCGGATTTTGCCAGCGACCAAACTAATGTAACTAATTTAATGTGTCCATCACACTCTTTTATCCACCATGAGTAAGGCCTTTCATTTCTTCTAAAAGTAGGACGTCCCATTATGCTATTGCAAGCAATATAATGAGTCTAGTTGACGAACCAATATTATTGTTTAGAGCTTATGTATCAGCTCATCGTACCCAACTGTCAGTTCACTCAACTCAATGAACTCAGCTGTCAGCTTACTGAGCTCAGTTGGCAGATGTCAGCTCACCCTGTTCAGCAAGTGTGGTTGTCAGCTCAAGGCAGGCCTCGATGACGTCAGGCGCGATGCTGTGCGTCAACAACAGACAGATCTGAGGGCTCAGGTCCACAGCTGACAGCGTCTCCCGCCCTGTAGCTGACAACAAAAATTCTGCATTAACATCACCTGATGACAATCTCTCTAACAGCAAAAGGCACTTCCCACTGGAGAGTTTCTCAGTTCTCTCGCTCCGTGTGCAAGCTACGTTGATGTAAACGTCAGTAATTTGCCTCCAGGTTAGAGGGTCTGGAACCTGGGGTCTACAACCCAAATTAACAGAGAGCCCACTGTTCACAGGAATTAGTTACAGACCCATTAAGTTCTATGGTCTGCTGGACTGGTCTTCAGAAACAGTCTACTAATGCCATAGTCAACTAATGGATACTAATGTTGTAATATTCTATTACTGAAATGCAATAGTTTACTAAGGAAAGTTATGTCTAGCAAGATATTCTTTCTTATGAGCAGGAAGCAAAATAATACACAAGGTGCGTGAAGCTTCTATCCAAGTACACCCAGAACGAGTGCTGCTGTGTGTACATGTACTCCACCGAATAATCGAGGCACATAAAAACATGTTCTTGGAATAAACATCTTATTCAGTGCACGGTACTGAAATGTACTGCGACACACAGCTCCTCGGACAAGCACCTTGTTTCTCAGGCAAGCACCTTGTCCCCCAGACAAGCACCTTGTCTCCCAGGCAAGCACCTTGTCCCCCAGTCAAACTCTGTTTCCCAAATTGGGAAAATAGCTCTAATCTTATGCGTCAGATCACGTCTGCAAGAAAAACAAGAAAAATAAAACTCAACAATAAATTTATTGAGGAAAATTGGACATCAGCCTCACCAGAATCAGCCATGCAAGCGAGGGCCAGTAGCACGTGGGTGGGGATGTCCTCCTCATCACAGTGCTGCTCCAGGTAGCGGGACAGACAGGAGATGCACTCTGGGGTGCACAACACGCTCTGCACATGCCCCACACAACTTCAAACATCAGGTACATGAATAAGTGTAAGCAATAATCTTGATTCACAGTATACGTGCCTATTATTTATAAGTACTTTTTGAAAGAGACGGTAACATGCTAACCAGAAATAACGTACAAAAACTAATAATAAACAACTTCAAGATATTTCAAGCAATCAACTTTTTTCCCTCTAAAATTGCCGCAGCTTGGAACCAGTTTCCCGAAAATATCGTTCTGCTGGCACTGTGAACACATTCAAAAATCGTCCCGACAAATATTGGATTAGGAACCGCCCCGCATTACAGATAATGTACTAATTCCATGTCCATAACTCCTGGGCCAGTGTATGATTGTGATTCATGAGCGTGACTGAAATGCTTGTGCATGAGTCAAGTACGTGTCCGCGACTGAATTGGCTTACGTGATTGATGCCTTTACTTTAGACGGCATGGGACATGGGTAGCAGCCCAAGAATGAGCCAAACCACTCGTTTCTATTGCTTTATTCTATTCTCGTCTGGTACACACTAATGACTCAGTGGAAACGACATGCTTGGTTGGTAACATTATTTGTATACATTAATCGCAGGAACCCGTCATAGGACACTACTAAAATTCCCAGAAACTCAATTGATTTCCAGTAGACTATGCAGTAGGTCATGCTTATGTTCTTTGTTTAACAGCAAATCCAATTTTATGTTCCCCGTTTTCTAAATTTTGTTCGTCAATTATATAATTATTACTTAGGGCACTTTGAGGCTGAGGTGATCACCAACAATAACGTTTGTGTTCATAACTCTTGAATACTATTCGCTCAGGAACTACTGAATACATGAACATAATATTAACATGTTGCCTCCGATTGCCTGACTGGTGTAAATCTTCACTTTGTACGCATAGTCACTAAAAGGATCTGAAAAAAATTACAGAACCTAACCTAAGTGGTCCACATACGTACCACTTCGGAGTCAACGTGTTAAGTTAAAGCATGGAACAAACAGTATTGGCTGATATGAAGTCGCATAATAAAACAAACAGGAACGGCTAATACATGTAAAATCCCATAATGGAACGGCTAATGTATGTGAAGTCATACAATGAAGACAAGAGTAATGACAATTATATGTGAAGTCGTATTAAGAAGACAATAGTTATTGCAATTATATGTGAAGTCATACAATGAAGACAAGAGTAATGACAATTATATGTGAAGTCGTATGATGAAGACAAGAGTAATGGCAATTATATGTGAAGTCATACAATGAAGGTAAGAGTTATGGCAATTATATGTGAAGTCATACAATGAAAGCAAGAGCAATGGTAGAGGCAGACAACAGACGGAGTCACTTGATGAAACTCACAGTAATTTTGTCGCAGGAGTTGGTGAGGTTGAGGAGGAAGCCTGTGACGACGATGCGGAGCTCCTGTACAGCACTGCAGGCTGTTGTGTCTTCCCCAGCCTGCCCCTCCGTCTGCAGGCACCCATACCGTCAGGTTACAGGCAATAATAATGGTTACAGGCATGACGTTGCTGATAATAATGACGGTTACAGGTAATAATAACGGTTACAGGCATGACGTTGCTGATAATGACGGTTACAGGCATGACGTGGCTGATAATGACGGTTACTGGCAATAATAACGGTTACAGACACGATGTTATAAACCATAATATTGAATTAAGAAAATAAACAGTAATAGAATACGTTACTTTGTGCACCTGCGTCAACAAAAAAAATCAGAACTAATTTTTTTGCATGTAAGTCAATAAAAAGGGGCAAAGATTAAGATATTAGAAAGAAGATTTAGGACATTGCTTCATTTTATCGCCAATAAATTCAAAAAAAGTTATTTCATCTAACAATTATTCTAAAATTATTAATAAATGTTTATATATTTCTTTGGTACATTCGTTTAACACAGCTGTGTAGTACAGGAATGAGATACAACAACGCTATGGACTTCAGTTGCAGTTCACGTGTGGCGGTGATAATCAACATGAAGTCTTTTGCTTGAAGTTGTTTTATTACAAGCAGGTGCTGGTCAGCAAGACGTAATTTGCTGCACACAAACTCTCGTATTTAGATGCCAGTAAGCAAGAAGCCTTTCATTGTAGTCAGCTCAGCACATGGAGGTATCAGTGAACCAGAAGGGCAGCAGCCTTACCTTGTGTGGGGGACGGTTACAGTCATCAGGCTACAGGAGATGGCCCGCTGCTGCAGCAGCCTCACCTTGTGTGGGGGACGGTTACAGTCATCAGGCCAGGAGATGGCCTGCTGCAGCAGCCTCACCTTGTGTGGGGGACGGTTACAGTCATCAGGCCAGGAGATGGCCCGCTGCAGCAGCCTCACCTTGTGTGGGGGACGGTTACAGTCATCAGGCCAGGAGATGGCCCGCTGCAGCAGTGAAACGATCGCTTCAGCACCACCACTCTCCAGCACTGCCAAGCGTCCGGCATCTGCCCACACACAATAATTTTCAAGCTTGTCAAAATCTTCCCACCTGCAGAATGAAGCTGACATGAGTAACAATTCATAACTAAACATGTAACCTTTCTGATTATTTATGTCTTTAAAATGTCAGCTAGAAACCCCACAACTGGACCTAGGAAGCCCAGAGCTGGGCCTCAGAAGCCCCACAGCTGGACCTGGGAAGCCCAGAGCTGTGCCTTAGAAGTCCCACAGCTGGGCCTCAGAAGTCCCACAGCTGGATCTAACAAGCCCAGAGCTGGGCCTCAAAAGGCCCCCTCACCGTGCTCATAGCAGATGTTGCCCAGGGCGCGCGTGGCCTGGATAATGGTAGCTATGGATGCTTCACCAGAGCCCTCTGAGGCAGAGTGTAGGGCCATGAGGGACGGCACGAGTGACACAATCTCGTCGCTGCACCGGCATGTCTCACACTGCAAATAACTCCATCAACTTACACGTCCATTTTCATGCCATAAGCCTTGAGAACTCATTAAATGAATAACCACTGCTTCATATCTACAAAAATCTTTCTGGATCTAAATTATATTTTCCAATGTAAGACAAAGAAAAAGTAATGCCTTTCAGCTAACTTACAAGCTCTCTGGCTCCAATGTTGCGGTTTTTTACTTTCCTTTTTAACATTAGGTAGGGTAATCACTGAATATCTACATATATAATAGACAATGTATCTCCATCTCTGTCTGTCTACCTGTGTGTGTCCGTCCCATTACTCCCTATCTATTACTAAAGAAAAATTATTGAACTAAAACCCCAACGGGGATGCATGTATTATAAGCATTGCATTGAAAATACCAGAGGCACCAGATCACTCTAAAATACATTATTTTTTCTGTTATTAGCTTTCTTCTGTTACACGCCATGTTATCGGTAGGTATGATCCAGAGTGGAAGTTCTGTATATATGCCTGAAATATATGTGTTCAGATTCTGATAGTACCACTGGCACATGTAAAAAATGTATTTTATTTCATAGATCCTAATTTTATCACTTTTAAACTAAGGAATTTCATCGGGTACTATCTGGGCCAATATTACCAGTAGATAAGATACAGAATGAAACTTGTGTAGTAGCTCAAACAGACGCATGTAATGGACTAAGAATGCCTCAAACACATGCATGTAATTGACTAAGAATGCCTCAAACACACGCATGTAATGGACTAAGAATGCCTCAAACACACGCACATAATGGACTAAGAATGCCTCAAACACACGCACGTAATAGACTAAGAATGCCTCAAACACACGCATGTAATGGACTAAGAATGCCTCAAACACATGCATGTAATGAAGTAAGAATACCTTAGCAAGCTTAGCGACCACCTCTGCAGCAGTCCTCTGGACAGCAGGATCCGTGTGTCCAAGCCCCTGTTTCATGTGCTGCAGGAGGCCACCTGAGCTGAGGCTCTTAGCCACCTCAGTTGCTGCTTCTGGAGAATCTGATAAATGTTGAAGATATTGTATAAGAAAAGCAGAGTAGTAATATTCAAATGGTGAGTTGCTTTGGAAGATGGCTTATTCATAAGGCATTTCTAAATTAATTCTCTAATAACAGTATGCCAGTCATTACATTGTTTACTGAATTGGTTTTTATTACCTCCCTAAATTTTTGTGTTACTTCCATTTTTTCACAGAGATCTTCACAAGCACAGCGGCTCTCAAAGCAAACATCACAGCATTTATCAATTAACTAAGTTTAACACATTATTGAGGTTGAGATTCAAGTTTTGTTTGCAGGATGGCCCTAAAGCTTGACAAACAGCAAATATTTTCAGCATGTTTTTCTACAAAAGGTATATACAAGTTCACCAAAAGATGAATGGAAAGAACTGGTACATAACAATGGAAGTACATGTATTTTAGTTCTTCATATATCACATAAATATGTGTTTCCAATTTTCAATAGAGGTATGCATCCCACTTGTGTATCCTAATTAAGGAACATTAAATGGTAAATTTTACAAAGGAATTTTGGTCAAAAATGTATAAGGAAAAATGGTAAAAACCTAAAATTCTAGCATTAAGTTCTGTCTTAAACAGTATATAGTGCCAATTAAATTGAATAGAAATCAATTTTATAACCAGTGATATTTTATAATCATTCTCTCACAACCACATGTTATTTAACAAATATACAAACAAATTAAACTTGAGTTATGATAAATGGTTTTTTTCTGCATCAAGGTACCTTTACTAGAAGGGTCAACATCACTACACAGTCAGTATCACTGCACAGAAAATCACTGCAGAGTCAACATTGCAGTACAGTAAAAATCCCTACACAGATCAACATCTCTACACTGTGCATAAGCTGCCCAGAATTGTTGATCTTTCACGCTTGATGCAAAACACAAACTGTTCAGAACATGACTACCAGAACCACATTTGTTGCATTCTATACATTCTATAACATGAGAAGTCATGTATCTAATATATAGGTGTCAACAATTGTCAACCCACTTCCAACAAAAGTTTGTACCAAACTACCAAAAGATAAGACTATGATGAATTGGTAGTAAAAACCAAATCCTACAACAAACCTGAGCAAAGGTTTTTTTTATTTCTATAAAAAAATTCATTCAAATTTGTTTTGTGATATGAGATGCAAAGCTTTACTTCTGAGTATTTGCCTTAAAAAAAACTCACCTTTGATACATTCCTTCTATCAATCTAATCAAGCTATAATTACATCAATTTGTAACCTTTGACAGTAGTTGTCCTTGCTTCACAAGGTGTCTCTCAATACAAAGACCCTGAGAACTCATATTTTGTATTAGGAATTTCCTTTCAATAATCCTCAAGAGAAAAATTTCATAATAATATCCTTTCAGTAATTGACAATGTAAGATGCAACAAAGAAAATGAACAGACATCAGATTAATCCATATCTGTATAGTAAATACCTATTATGTTAACAAAAATACCAAGTGAAGGTTTTCAGCAATAAGCTAAAACCAAGAAACCCAACCATGATGAGAAGCAAGATTGTAATGTGTCAGCTGGTAATCAAGAAAACAATGATGAGGAGCAAGATTGTTACGAGTGTCAGCTGGTAACGAAGAAAACAATGATGAGAAGCAAGACTGCAATGAGTGTCAGCTAGTAACTAAGAAAACAATGATGAGAAGCAAGATTGTAATGAGTGTCAGCTGGTAACCATGAAAATAATAAGAAGCAAGATTGTAATGAGTGTCAGCTGGTAACCAAGAAAACAATGTTGAGAAGTAAGATTGTAATGAGTGTCAGCTGGTAACCAAGAAAATTATGATAAGACGCATGAATATAATGAGTGTCAGCTGGTAACCAAGAAAACAATAAGAAGCAAGATTGTAATGAGTGTCAGCTGGTAACCAAGAAAACAATGTTGAGAAGTAAGATTGTAATGAGTGTCAGCTGGTAACCAAGAAAATAATGATAAGAAGCATGAATATAATGAGTGTCAGCTGGTAACCAAGAAAACAATAAGAAGCAAGATTGTAATGAGTCTCAGCTGGTAACTTGAAAACCTTGACAAGCAAAGGATCATACTGGGAATTAAGAGCAGCTGTGTCAACAATAACAAATTTGGAGAGCACCAATCCTATTTCATTGGGGGAGCATCAATTCAACCGTAGAGTAGGCACTTGGTATATAAAAAATAATTCTTTAAACTGTAATGCAAATAAAGCAAAAACTAAGGTTTACTTTAGTAAAGCTACCTTCAAAATCATCAGGAAGTGCAGCAAGGATTGTCTTGAACTGATCAATAAGTTCACTTGAACTTGCAGCCTTGACATCATCTGCTGAAGAGCTCAAGCTCAGGGATGATAACAGCTCAGTTAAATCTGAAAAATAAGAAAAATTAGAATTCAATTCAGAATGCTTTTTACTGACAAACTTATTTCTGCCAGAAAAATTATTTGTAAATAAATAATAATAACATTTTTATCAATATAATTTTATATACATCTCTTTACTATATCATTCATCAAATAAATGTTCTAAAACACATTTAAGAATTATTCACATGTGGCCACAGCACAGGTAGAATCACCAAAATACAAATTGCTGGTTTATAAAACTCATGTAATTAATGAATTTACTCATGATATTGAACACATAAAATTTATAAAAAAAGCTAGAGATAATAAACATGTATCAGAGTAAAAACATGTTCACATGTACATTTTACTTGCCTAACAAAGAAATTTTATCGTTTACATTCCTAAATAAAAAGTTCAAGCATACACATCAAAACAAACTGACATTCATAATGTTTCTAACATCAGAATTTTTACGGCAGAAACATGAAATTATTTTTAAATCGATACCTGAAGCCATTACGATGATAATAAAGATAGGGCTTCGCCGAAAACTTAAATTTGAATATCACACCAAAATTTCTTCAGACAAAAGCGGCATTGGATCGTGAGTCACCGTCTAAGTATGAGGACGCGTCGCACCTCTGAATCCTGTTTCCGTTTGTGCAGAAAAAAAACATGCTATAACTTGCCCATTCATAGACCCTGCCAATTTTGAACGAATGAAACTTATTTGAATTCTGATCCTCAAATTATACATTCAGGCACCAATTCGTAGCAATTTCTTTTAAACGTTAAAAGTAATATTTCAAAATATAATTGCAATATTATACGAAATTCATATCAAAAATGATAGAGCAGATGGGTTTATTGCCTATTGAATTTTCTGGCATATGTTTGACACATATTTTGTATAATTCATGCTAAGTGAACGACAACGAGAAAAAATATGAGCATTATTATTTCATCCTTTTGCAACGACCATTTCAGCATAGTTAGAACATTAGTCTCGTGTTATGCATGCAGTTATTTCATTACTTTGGTTTCTTCTCTTTTGTTCAACAAGTAGGTGCTGTAGAGACCGGAGGGAAAATC
>VCRD01009204.1:0-15344 GCA_006783055.1 Trinorchestia longiramus
AGAACTTCTGCGTTCCGCCTCCTTTGCCTAAGACAATACGTGAAAAAATATCTGAATTCATAAATTAATACATAAGACTCATTACGACACTTTTAATGCATAATTTCAGTTAATGAAGAAAATGTTAATTGGAAAGTATTCGCTCAGCGAAAGGAAGCGAGAAACGCTTAGTCACGGGGTCACTGTCAGACTTTTACTGAGCGAACTCTGAGTCTCTGAGTTCGTTTGAACTTCGAACTGTGGCCTGTGACACGTGACGGTCATGAAACAATTTCAATCAAAGCAAATTTCGTCGCAAGTCTGTTTCAAGACGATTTAAACTTCGTTAAATCGCCTTTTATACGACATTAAAGAGGGTATTTCCTGTTCTGCATCATGACATCTACATTTGAATGAACATAAGTCTGGGTGTAACCCAAAATTATTCAAGTTACACAATTTTTGAATTGAAAATAATTGTCGGCGAAATTCCCCCAAATTTATTCGATTTTACGAGCGTTTCCCCCATTCCCCCAGACTACCTGCGTTTCCCCCAGATCTGAGGGAATTCCCCCATCAGTGGAGGCCCTGCTGTGGACATAACCTATGAGCCATCGGATTACAACGACGTTTAAACGTGTTTCAAGTGTCGTGCTTGGACATTCAAACTTTTTTCAAGCGTCGTACTTAGACGAAAAATTATTGCAATGTATTTAAATACACTGTATTTTATACACAAATGTGGTATTTAAATACAGTATTTAAATCCCCTTTTTCAAATGTATTTGAAAATAAATTTTCAAATACGCAAATGTGTTCAAATACAATGTATTTAACTACCGCCCAAAACTGTCATTTGGTTCGTAAAAAGTCCCATACAACATAATGTTACAAAATGGGTTGAAAGAGTATGGCTATAATGAAGAAATTAAATGTGAGAATCGGAGTGAAACTCCAGGTACGATTTTTTAATTTGCTGGTCGATCGTTCAGCGCTTTGTGCTGATAATCACATGATGAGTAATACAGGGTGTCTCAAAAAAATGTACTCACACTTCGAATGACGAGATCCTTTATTTATGAACATGCAGTGAAATAGAACAGCTTCGAATACAGAAGACTAATGTGATTAAAGAATCATGTTCGCAAATGTTCGAATTGATGACCATTATTGTCCAGACAACGCTGATAACGCACACCAAGGGTGCGTTACATTTACATTTTTTTGAGACACCCTGTAGGTAAAAACTGTATAGATTAAAATATTTATGTGAGCGACAAAGTGTCAATTACATAGAAATTCTCCGATTCTGATCTGTGAATATAGTTAGTGAAGAATTGAGCAGACTGCGTCGTGGAGGCACCGACGTAATATACACGAGCAAGGCAGAGCTGCGGACGACAGAACGATTGCTCACCGGGAGACCACCGGTGCAGAATAGGCACCAATTTAGCAAATAAGCAATTTAATTTCACTATATGTATGGAACACTATCCTTCAAAGATACTGTACCCTCAGTATGGTGGTTGCCTGATAACCTGAACACAAATTCGAACAATTTCGCTGCATACGTGGCCTTTCATACGTGCGTAATGACAAGCAACAGTTCATGTTGATACGAGTAAATGAATGCACATCACTCGTACACATGCTGAACTTCCCGTAAGTTCCCTTGCGAAAGTTTTCAAAGAATGAGAAGAAAAGAAAGTGATCAACAGTCACTCGCTTGAGTTTACGTTGAGTACATCATCTGTTGTCAACTCCAAGAACAAGTTTTTCACATTCTGATCACGGTTAAGAAGAACCTTCAGTGCAAATTAGTAAAAATACTCTTGGGTTTTATTGGCTTAGACGTAAGATGACGGGCATAGATATACAAAGTTAGCAAGTACTGTTATTATGATTATCTACAAATTTTGACGCAACATGCTTTCATTTTTGCTGCACCTGAAGCTAGGAGTAGCTTTGCTTGTCGGATTTTGTGAAACCTGCAATGCTGAAGATTGCATCGAGGCTGAGTCTAGTAAGACATTCAGAGAAGTAAGTGACAGCTGGTTTGAGGCAAATAAATACTATGCCAGCATCGAATTTTGAAACCTGTGTATATTTCTACAAATGTTGTTTTCCTTTAGGAGTATGGTTTATAATGATTTAAAATATTTCAACGATGTTTGAATGGTCGTTTCGAGCACGTTTAAAGGAGTTTAGGAGAGAAGTCGAATTTAAAAGAAAGCATTCTACTAAACAACTCTGCACCTGGAATTTGTGCCTGCTTTTGTTTGTATACTTGTTAAATGCAAAAAGGTTAACCTCCTTTAAAAATTAATGATGTATCGCCGTCGTAGTCCGACCAAACAAGCGTCAACTGATTTTCTGCAACGTCCTAGTCCTTCTTGTTTGTGAACGGAATTGAAGTCCAGGCGATTGAAAAAAGTTAGAATATTTTGATCAAATTGTTTGGGTATTGAGACTCGTTTAAGTCTGGTGAAAGGTTTACTGCTGTGCACCCCAATATGTTACATGTTCAATATTGACTCGACTTAAATGTTTTTTTCCCCATGGAGTAAATTTAACAAGAAAAAATTGAGATCCCACCATCGACCGGTGGACGAAATGCTTACTTTATTTCTCATTTTCAAACTTCCAGGTGATGTTGAACGCAATGGAGTACAGCGGTCTCAATTTGTCTGTCATTTCAGAGTTCATCGTGACATTTGCTAGGCGGGATCCAGCTTTTGCTTGCGTAAGTGCCAAAACTTATAGATGAAAATTCAATAAAGATGGACGTAAGTACTTGAATAAAAACTTAATAAACTACTAAGTACGGCGCGAAAGAGAGGCTCAAGGACACGTCAGTAATAGATGATCTAAAATGTGTGATAGGAATCAGAAGATGAGTTCCAGATAAGAGTTGAAAACTTTGATTGTTGGTGAATGTGAAATCCGCAGCAAAACGAATGCATTGAAATAGGTTGCCAGAAAATGGTGATTGCCCAATATGAATTTCGAGGAGTATTTTGGCCGAATTCATTCTAGATTTATATTGATCGCATTAAAGGCCCCGTCTACGATGGAAATCAACTTACAGCTCAACTAGAGGGTGTACATCAAAAAGATTCGAACAAAATTCATATAATTGAATTATCAAGGGAATAAAATGATTTTCGATCGGTTAGGTAAGAAAGCTCATTGGACTCACAATTGTTTATTAACTCAAGTGTCAAGGACCTCCAGGAAAACTTAGTGATAGCCGATGTTACTCGTCCTATGCTAACTAGTATAACTTCAAAAACTGTCAGCATGATATTAACACTGAATTCAACAGACGTAATGAGCCCATACGTAGAACCCTTTTAGGCCTACTTCTGAAATAAAGATTCACGATTGGACCTGGACACATGTGTTTGCTGCAGAATTTTATCAAAATAGCTGCAAACAAGCAGTCTATTTTAGGACACTTTAAGGACTAGCGAAAATATACACACGAACTAAAAACTGCAAAATTAAGAACATCTCGATACTTATTATGGGTAATTATTTGTTATCGCATGAAGGACTTTATATTAGAACATGATATTGGATTTAGGCTCCCGTTGGTTTACTGAGGCAACTCTATAGTAATAATACTCTATACCTTCTCCAGTGCTCTCGCATGTACAAATGAATGAAAAAATGAAGCTCCAATGACGATGGACGACTTGCATGAGGCAGTAAGATAAGTTGTGGATGACTTTCATGAGGCAGTGAAGGAAGTCTTAGATGACGTGCATGAGGCAGTGAGAAAAGTCTTGGATGACATTCATGAGGCAGTGAGGGAAGTCTTGGATGATGTGCATGAGGCAGTAAGGAAAGTCTTAGATGACATTCTTGAGGCAGTGAGGAAAGTCTTGGATGACATTCATGAGGAAGTGAGGAAAGTCTTGGATGACGTTCATGAGGCAGTGAAGGAAGTCTTGGATAACGTGCATGAGGCAGTGAGCAAAGTCTTGGATGACATTCATGAGGCAGTGAGGGAAGTCTTGGATGACGTGCATGAGGCAGTAAGGAAAGTCTTGGATAACATTCATGAGGCAGTGAGTGAAGTCTTGGATGACGTGCATGAGGCAGTAAGGAAAGTCTTGAATAACATTCATGAGGCAGTGAGGGAAGTCTTAGATGACATTCTTGAGGCTATTGGGGAAGTCTTGATAGAAAGTGAGAGAAATACCAGTTCAGTACGAGTATAGCGTTTCGAATTTGGTGGTCAGTGGCGTCATGGTGGGATCTGCTATAATAACTATAATTTGTCAAGGGCCATGTAATGAAAGAATTGATCGAATACACCCCAATAAGAAAGGAAATTTTCACTTATGAAATTTTCAATGAAATATTGTCGATAAGATTTTGAGAACATCGGAGAATATACGAACACCTTTTCTTAAAACCCGTTCATGAATTCTTTCACTATTGTAAGGCATGATTAAAAAATTGATAGGGAAAAAATGCAAGGCTGAAATTCCTTGAGTTCCAGGTTTAATGTAGAAATGTTTTTATAACAGGTTCAAAATTAGGAAGTGATATTTTCATTATTATTTCTTGAGAAATTTTCTATAAAAAATTTACGAATTCTTGTTGTATGATACAGACAATTTTTTAGTTTTGATGTAGGCTTGTTTGGATAGTTAATCAAATGTTGATTGACGAATTTTTAAGAATTTTTATGGTCTAAATTGTACCAGAGTAGAATATTTTTGAGTCAAAAAAAGTATATTTAACGTGTATTTTATATAGGGTGCAGCAACACAACTTCCTTTATTTTAAAGCAAAGCGCTTTCTTACCTAACAGTGAGTTCTACTTTCCAGAACACGTCATCAAAACCCAACCTTTGGCCATCTGGTCCCATACCGTACGAAATCGAAGACGGATTCTGTGAGTTTATTCATTTTTTGTAACGACTATAAATAGGAGCAGATCTAATCCAATACACGCAGTTGCGCATCACATGAGGGGTAGCGCCGTAAGCGCGGTCATATTTCAACTATCCTGTCAGAAAAAAAATCAAAATGAAAAAAGATGGAAAATAAAAAGTTTGATGATGAGTGCGAAGAGAAAACAAGCCATGAAATGAAAAATTGCAGAACATCGTTGGATAATAAAATAAAACATACTTTCTTCTTCTCTCAATGATAAATGTTCTGAATCTAGTGAGCGACCATTGATTAGAGATGTGGTGGTCTGTTGGCATTATTTTCAATTTTTTAAACACGTTTACTCGCTTCAACAAATTGTTTGCATCAGATTTCTACTCCCCGTGAACATTATTAGGCGTTTTCGGAGGTCAGCAGGTCTACACCCCTTTTTAAAGCGAAAGTAGGATTGACATTTTTTGTGAATAAACCGGAAGCGTTGTAGTCAGAATTAACAGTATTGAAATGAGCTAATAACGTATGAGTAAAATTGGAGGAGAGGAGGACTTTGACTGATAAATTCAACTTGTGGCTCTCGACTGTGAATTTTGCGTCATATTGGCGTGCTCAGTATTTTCTGGGTGGTGAACTTCGCGTCATAATGATATGCTTAATATGTTCTGGACGGTAAATTTCGCGTCATAATGATATGCTCAGTATGTCCTGCATGATAACAATTTGCGTCGTAATGACACGCTCAGTATGTCCTGCATGATAACAATTCGCTTAATGACACGCTCAGTACGTTCTGGATGATAAATTTTATTGTTATAATGGTTTGCATTTTTCACGAAGTCAGAAATTTGTCCTACGAATGGTTACCAAACACGAGGTTTTATTTTAATGTTTTTTTCTAAAAAAAATTGAATTATTTTTCCTATACACTAAATTTCACAAAACTAAATTGACAGAGATGAAATTGTAGATGTAGTGCAAATTTATTGCACGTCATTTATGGATTTCTTTGTATTAATGTTTTCTGAACAGCGAACTCAAACAAGACCAATACTAGTAAAACCTAACATATATCTTATATCATATATTTCAATTTCTAAAAAATTGGCCCTAAACTAATTGAAATCTACTCTTCATTGGAAATAAAAAGAAGAAAGAAAGAAACTTTATTCCATTCAAGTATTCATGATATGAACACTTTTTAAAATTCTTGATGCTAACACCTCAAGACTAGTACTTATGCTTCCAACGATAACGTCAGTCCATCTTATGACACGAGGTAGAGGTTCATAAGAACACGTTGCAATGATTTGTAAGTTTGAGGAAATAGTCAGTTTTTAATTTATTAAAGTCACTCAGTCAGCCTTCCTGGTTCTCGGGTCACAAGTAGAGAACATTTGAAGGTGACGTATGGAAGCGAGCCCTCGAAACCAAATACATGGGAAAACAAGCACCGATTGCTAACCACTTGGCTACTATAGCAACAAAGACGGCTTAAATGGTAAAGCAAGTCAGCAAAAGATGATGTAAAGAAAAATTACTTTGTGGACCTAAGTTTTATAGTGAACAGCTCAATGAAACATAGATATTATTTCATTTGTTCAAAAATCCTGTAGCTATGATAGTGCAACTAAGGTTTTTATTCCTATGAAGCATATCATATTCCCCATTGGTCTTCCCCACCTTCTCGGAAGCATCACGCGCCTTGACAATGATTGAAGCAAACCTCCAAGAGTTCGATAGTGTGACGTGCCTCAAGTTTGTACCACGAAGCTCACACAAACTCTTCCTGAAGCTCACCCCTGCTCCCACAGAGTGTTTCTTCACCATCAGGAAACTTGAGCAGATATAGTGAGTGTGGTATTTTACTTCATCTACATGTAAACCTTATAGAATATAATAAAAATGAAAAGCTGTCACAAAAAATACAAAAATTTCCGAGATACCGGGTGGGGCAAAAGTCACTTCACACTTTTAAATACTATTACAACAAAACCTAATAAAGGCTAAAAAGCGGATTATATATCAAATGAAAGAAAAAATTATGGAGTCTTATTTCGCATTTAGTATACCGATTAAAGGTTTATACTGTTACTCATAAACTTTTCACTATTATTAGTAACCCCAAAATTGCAAAATATAGCAAAAAACAGCGAGCAAGAATAATGGAAAGTTATTTCACACATAACGGATCTTTATTCGCAGTGCAAAGGGACTTCATGACAATAATTAACCAACGAAGAAACCCATCCAGACATTGCATTATTGCAATGATTTCAAGATTCAGAGAATCCAGATCAACAGCTGATAAAGAACGTTCTGGTTGACCGAGAGCAGTACGAAATGCATATGCAATTCAGCGTGTTTCAAACAGTATTCAACAAGACCCACAAACATCGACTCGGAAACGTTCCAGTGAACTAGGAATTTCTCGAAGATCACTACGTCACATCCTGACAAAAGACTTGCAACTGTACCCACATTAAATTCAACTAACCCATGAGTTGAATTACGCAGACTATCAGAAAAGAAAAGACTTTGCTCGTGCATTTCTGGATCTAGTAAATGATGAGACCTTTACCTCACACCTAATAGTGTCCGATGAAGCACATTTCTATATCAGCAGATACGTAAATAAACAAAACTACCGATTGTGGTGTGTTGAAAACCTTAGCATAATTCATAAACAACCACTTCATGCAGAGAAGGTTACTGTCTGGTGCGGTAAAACAAGTGCGAGAATAATTGGCCTGTACTTTTGAAGATGATGAAGGAGTGGCGATGACAGTAGCAGAAAACAACTACAAACAAATGCTCCAGGAATATTTATTGCCACAATTGGAAGATTTGGAAATGCACAATATGTGGTTTCAACAAGATGGAGCAACACTGCACACAGCAAGAGAAACCATAGCAATACTGAAAGCTGCCTGTCTTGGTAAATTAATTTCACGTTCTGGTAACGTTTCTTGACCATCACGGTCGCCTGATTTCAGCCCTCCAGACTTTTTCCTTTGGGGATACCTTAAACAAGGAGTTTACATCAATAGGCCTAATACTCTACTTGAGTTAAAAGGTGACACAATTGAAGAAATCAACAGAATAATTGCAAGTGTTTTGAAACAAATCATGAAAAGGACTGTGAGTAGAATGCGCATTTGTGTGAACAGAAATGGACAACATTTGAAGGATATCATATTTAAATGATGAAAAATATTTTGTTAATTTTTTTAAAAAATAATAAGACTCTAAGATTTCCTCTTTCATTTGATATGCAACCCAGTTTTTTGGCTTTATTAGGTTTTGTTTTAATAATATTTAAAAGTGTGAAGTAACTTTTGCCCCACCCGTTATGGTTCAACATTAATGACTAAAATAAATCACCATATTAACAGCGATTAAATCATTTGAATCGATATTATTATGGTTTCCTGTCGACACCATACAACCGGGTTAATATTACCTAATGTTCGAGGTTTGTATAGAATGTTTTTATGATCTGCAAATGAATTTTGTTCCTGAATAGATCTCACTGAGTAACAGAGTTATCAAATGATACTCTTGAATAAGTAAATTAAGTTTTCTCTGATTATAACTGGCATTCCTTTATTTTCATCAACATATCGCATACACTAACATACTCGTTTATGTTCGATTCTACCACAGTACTAGAACCATGTCACCAGGAGTTCTGCAGCCGAAGAAACGCTTTTTCTTTGAAGAAAAAGAGAGCACTGATGTAACAGCGGTTGAAATTGAGCTTTCAAACTCGTACGTGGAGAGAGAAGGAATTCTGCGCCACCTGATGCAGGCTCTGGGCTTCTCGAGGCAGGAAGTACGGCACGATCGCGATGACCATATCCAGCTTATGTACCCCAGCTCGGTCACTATCTTCCAGGACTCTTTTAAAAAGGTGAGGTATTTCTAGTACAGTATATATAATTTGGATCTATTTTGTTCACGCAGTTTACTAACATATATTTTACTGTACTGTCTCTAGTAAAAGAATTAGATCCAATGAAACGAGAGTTATTTATAAATTGAACGATCTAAGGTTGGAAAAAAGTTAGCTGAGTGTATGACTTCAATTACATCTGTCAGTACTTGTATATTGATACAATTATGGTTTTCTTAGAAGATGATGTGTGTACACAACAGGAGGAGGCAATGAACACACACAAGTAAAGTTTTACAAACATGTATTAAAGTTTATTATATACGTTTTGTTGCCTCAAGTATCTTCTACGCTCTTGTCCACGTCTGGACGTTGCGAGTAACTTCTGGTTCCTTGTTGGGGTCAGATGTTCTGTAGGCCGGGAGGTCGTGTTTAGCGGGTTTCAGTGGTGGTCGCATACGAATGTAGCGGTTGTGGAGACCAAGTTTGGTGGTAGTGTGCTTATATGATACGAGACGCCTCATCACAGGAGGCAGGAGTGGAACACATTACTTCGCACTGTCTGCTGGGTATTCAACACTCTTAAACTGCTGCGCCGCCCTATGAACCTTATGGGTCCGGTCTGACGGGGTGGGATCCGGTTGACCGATTCAATATTGGGGTGCAAGCTAACGATGCACTACAGAACTTTCTTCCATATCTTGGATGTTAATTTTACTTCAGCACAACTAATAAGTGGCACTATTTTCAAATTTTTAATGTTAGAATTCACTCACTAGGTTTATGCACATGATCTGACTGTAGTTGATAGTAAGAAAGACAGAAGCGGTCCTCTAGGGTCGCGCAGTAACTTTAATTTCTAATTGAACATCTTGTGGGATAACAAACGATTTTTATAAGGGAGAATATGTTCATTCTAATACCAAGTTTAAGTCATGAGAAATATTTTTCTCGTCGTTTCCTTGCCTCAGAACTCAGAGAACTTCCTAGATAAACAGTTCGCGTACGATGGTGAGTCGGTGACGCAATTATCTATCCTGGCAGCGAACCATTGGAGAGTTACACTGCAACCGCGGTACTCGACGCTCAAGTTGCGAGCAGGATACACTGGAAGGCTATCGAAGGTAATTCTTTGGATTCAAAATGAGGGAAAATTGTACCACATTGGCCACTGAATCCTGGGCAGTTAGTTTTTCATAGACTGTATTTTTCATTCTGTTTAGTCCATCTTTATTTAGCAATATAGGAGCATCACTATAAAGACAATAGGGTGAGACAGTGGGAGGCTTATATTCTGTAATGTTGAAGACTTGGACGATCATTTGCACACCCAAATGATTTAAACACTTCTTTTAGCTCCAGACTTCACCTCAAGCTCCTCCTTTCACCATAAATGTACTGTTTTGATGTACCCCCCATTGCTAAACCTGTTTTTCCCTTAGTCAATAATCTCAACCTGTCTTAGTTTTATCCGTTCCTTGCAGACAGCTTCTCAATACAAACTCCTATATTTCTTCAGTATAGTTTGCTTTAAAAACATCTTTTTCTGTACATCCTATTTTTTCTAAATATCTTTTTAACCCCCGGCTCATACAGAATATGTGTATTTTAATAGCCCACTTCAGTTCAACGATAATTTTTTCATGTTAACTCAGGCTTTTGGCCTAACGGCGTATAATTTTCCACCTCACAATATTTATATTCCTCTCCAAAGAGGTCCGTCCTGCTGGCTGATGAATCTTTTCTCGTCTGACGTACGTTAATTTAAACACGAAATATTAAACCACTATCTGGCTTTCCGGAGCTGTTCTTGAGTTTTTTTAACCCTCCCTCGTACACAACCCTCAGGTCATTCCTCAGTTCTAACGTTGTCTTCCTTTACACAATGGTAATCATTTTCCCACTCAAAATTTTGATTTTTTTCGACTGTGCAATGTTTCTCATTATTATTATTGTATGTGATAAGGTAGTAACTTATTTAGTTTTATCTTAGTAGCCCTGTTTTTCACGACATTTGTTTTCATTTACAAAAATAAGTCTAGAAAATACAGAATTTTAATTCCCAACTCAATTGATAGAATGTATGAACCTGCGTTTTTTAAAGGAAATGTGAAGTTACGCATCTAACACGATTGCACGTTCAAATATTTTTCAGTAGGCAATATTAGGTGCGTACTCAGGTTTAGTCCATTTTGATACTTCGACACAATTTTCGATGGAAAGCAGTAAGTCATGTAGTGTGAACTTTATCATCAATTTACCCTAGTATACAAACACACATTCCGAACACTGATCAAGTCTCGTCATGTGTGGACACCATTCATTCAGGTATTGTTTAGCAGGATTACTTTACTGGACATAGACTGTAAAAACGACTGTCACGCAGGAATACATGATCATCAGTAGGTGCATCCGCTGTAGTATTAATAATAGGGTAGCCGTCTATTGTAGGATGAGTTCTTCACGGAGAGGAGCTACGCATGCTTTTTCGTTTAAAGGTTCAACCGTTCTCATTTTTATCAACCATATAGTTCTGTCAGGATACGAAAAGGAATTAGAAGTGCTAACCATATTCTAAGGATTTTTTGTGAATTGTATGGCAACCATGTGATATTAAAAAAAATTAAATTGGAGTATCGTTCGCTCTGTCGCCCAACGTTTATAATTAATTTAAGAATATTTATCTTCTACACTATTTCCTCTATATCGCTATGTCCTCTGGTTTATGATAAAAATTACATGAATCCGTAACTCCGATGAATTATGGAGTTTACGATACACCTTCATTCAAATGCAACAACGTTTCAGCAACACCTACAAGTTCAGATGGATCTTAGGTAGGTCACAATTTACTGATAAACTAATTTCCAACATCCCGTAGAAATTTCAGATTCGGAAAAAAAATTAAAGCATTTAGCAACGTTGGCTTGCGATTTCCTAAATTGTTCGGAATTCAAGCCGAACATGCAGTCTTTCAGACGCATATTTGCTGTAAGTTAAGCAAGTTAGGCGTTATGTTGAGGCTGGCTGCAAGTCAATTGATGTCGCAAAAGCGATGCTAAATTTTACTGCTCTAGTCACAAAGTACCTACAGGGTTGACACCTGGAAAGATGTGATTCATTCTTCTATGGTTCTTGAGAACGCCATTGTCAGCTTTGAGGAGTACTTTCGAGTCTTGGACAATAATAGACAGCATTAGATAAGAAGGTTGCCACATGTTTGCATATGGCCACCTCATACCTCATATGTTTGAGGCATGCCCTATACGTTTGAGTCAAATTTGACATCTGTCCAGGTATCGTTCAAATTTATAGGTCTCTCCTCCCTCAACATTACTTCGACTACCCTATCCGTGATTTTTAAGTTTCTAATTTGCAAGATGAATTATTTTGTCTAAAGTGTAACTTAAACAGAAGCTTTTGCAACATTAAAGGCATATTGATTTCTAAGTTCTCCAAGTTTTAGAGATTTGAAAGGACAGGTATAATTGGAGCCAATGGGTAATTTGGTTACGTATAAATGATTGTGGTGCGTACAATGTAAATTTATTCAGGGTACGAAACAGAAAAATATTAGGAATATAGAGCCAAAGCCGCGAAAAATCGTAAATCCCTCTACCACTACTGATTGTTTACAAGTTAATTCAAAAGTTTTTCAAATTCTATTCCATGACATGAAATATGTTAACACTTGACCATCAATAACATGGTCCAGCAAAGCTTGCCAGAGAAGGCATCTATTTATTTTGATTACATGAGTTACAAGCTTGTTTAAACGATGCAGCTCTATGTGACCAAGTTCAATTTCAAAAAACCATTATTCAATAAAAATAGTTTAATCATTAAAGAACGTTAACATTTGATCAAGATGCTAATAATGTATTCTCTTCCTCACATTTCCCAGATGGATATAAAGAAAGTGAATTTCCTGTACTGCAGTTCAAAAATATCCACTGCGAAGGGATTGAATTCTTCGGCTGTGGTTTCAGGAATGCCGGATGACGCCTTTCTGTCTGACAGCTTCACGCAAGGTGAAGTACTGGCCGGGGGCAAGGGGCATATCGAGTTGTCACCAGTTAAAATTTAGGAGGTATTCGACAGCTAAGAAGTCTGTTTCTGAAGCAAGTGATAGATATTTTTGTGAGGTAGAAAGGGAATAAGGCTACAGAATCTGATTGAAATGTGTTCATAAGTCAGCAACAAGTTAATTATTCGTACGTTTTCTTTAAAATCAGAAAAGTTTAGAGGTTAGTGAGCGAAATCATGGCAAATTAAATTACAAAATTACTCAAAAATAGTCACCTGTGGTGATACAAGTGCATTCACTTTACTCATGACGAGAATGAGATTCTGCCGCGAATTCGCATGCCCACAAATGTACACGACACTTCAAGAATAAAAGTCAAGGTTTCAAATTAATTGATTTATTTTAAATCAACTAGTAGTTAAGTATTTTCTTTATATCCAACAGATTTTTATAAATTATTCATTTTGACGAATTTACCGTCATCAACTGAAACATGCTTTATGATTAAATTGCAAGTTAGTCGCTTAAATTGGACTTCAGCGACAAACTACTTCAATTCAGCTGGGTAATTTTTTGAACAACTAGTTAACGTTCACAACATTTTGGTTAAAATTTTAAGCCGTCCCTCCGTCAATAGACTCAGCACCCTCACGCTCGAGGTCCGTTGGTCTCCTGGGGTCTACAGCCGGAATGTCTGTCTTCCACCACCGGAACCACGTTCAACCGGAATCCTAGCACACGCTGAGCTCCAGCGGTAAAGGATGCAGATGACTTTTTCCTTTTGAACGTGCTCAAAGATTGCCGATGCACGACCCGTAGCCTCCCACTTCATCCTGCCGCTAAAGTAAAGAGTTATTATGAAACCTAAAGGAATGCCGAGATCAAATTGCTATTATTTCTACATGTATAGGCAGGGTCTCTAATTACCGACCAGTAAACCTGCCGTCGATTACGAAGACTTATTCAACGGCAACAGTTCGCCCGTCGCTGTCCCAAAGTTGATAGCACCCACCCAATTTGCTTGTAATTATTATTACATTATTTTGCTAATAATGGACCAAACAGAAGCGTATTTCAGTATGTTACGTTTTCTGACAATTCTTTATTATTGTAGTGTTTCCATCGGAAACTGCTTGGCGTGAGAGAAGTTTAAGTTAGAAAGAAAATAGTAGAAGAAGCGTACTCCACATGGATGGTAAAGAATAGTAGTAGTTTTGACCTTTTAGAAAGAGGAAATTTCAATTTACGGAATTAAATTCAGGTTTGAGAGTGTCTTTTCAAATGTTCTCGTTATTAGACGAATTCACTACTTATTAACACGTTGACTCCGATTGCCTGATTGGTGTAAAACTTCACTTTGTGCGCATAGTCACTAGAAGGATCTGAAAAAATTACAGAACCTAACCTACGTGGTACACATACGTACCACTTCGGAGTCTACGTGTTAAGCAGGTTTATTTAACATTTGACAATAGTCAAATTTTAAGTTGTTTATTTACAGTTCTAGATAAATCAGTTAAATATGGAGTACGCATTAGACAATTGATGCTAGGTAGCACAAAAAAAAAACAAAGTTAAAGAAATTCTATTCAATATCACAAAAAATAGAAAGGTGGTAACAAGGAAAAAGTAGAAAGTCACGTTTAGCCGAAGATAAAGCAGGATCAGCATCCACCATCAGCACGTAGCCCGACAACCCTCGTTCCACACCGCAAAGAATCCTTACTGTCTAAATACACTTCACGCATGTGATATGGTCAAGCTTGGTGACTTGGGACCGGCACGGAACGTCCGAACACGACGGCGCCGAAACTCTTAATCAGGGCTGCCATTCAGATTTTACGATTTTCCCAAGGGTGACCAACTAAATTTCCCAAGATTTCCCCAGTTGTCAAAAATGTTTAAAAAAACGAAAAATTTAACGTCACTTACTACATTTAATAATCATTTTCTTCATTATCCTCCTCGTCTACAGCATAAAGACTTATTATATTCAGTTCTTTCTGTTTTTTGAGTCTGGCTTCATACAGCTGATGAATAGTTCCGTCTTCAACCTTCTTTATTAATGATTTCTCCGGCTCCCAGTTTAGACAGTTTGAAGAACTTGTTTTCATGTACTGTTTTGCTAACAATCGATCTCTTTCTATTTCTGTTTTTGATACATTCGTTGTTTTTGTTTTTATGCCATTTATGTGAGAGAAGATCCTCCCAACAGATGCTGACGAATGTGGGAGAACTGTTAGCGTAGCCCAGGGGTCACCAAACTTTTTTCACAGTGGGCCGGATAACTGAAAGAATGACGAGCGCGGGCCGCATAATCATTCTGTTCAATACTTGCAAGCCAGAACGAAAGCTCTGGGAAAAAAGACGAAAAACTAAGTTTAGCATTCCATGTTAATCAAAAAACAAAGACAACCAACATTTTATTAACTAAAAAGATTTCAAAGAAGGCGACATAAGCAAAAAGATAGTTACATCAGACCTAGTGTGCACATATCCGAATCTCACAACCCAAACAGCAAAAAAGTTTAGTGAGATTTG
>VCRD01009207.1:5181-15342 GCA_006783055.1 Trinorchestia longiramus
TTCAGGTAACAAGTATTCTTGTATGTAGGAAAACATGCAATCAACTGTCCGTTAGTGACGGTCAAATCGCGTATAAACTGAAAAAACAGCCAAATTGTGAAAGGATTTTCGACAGAAAAAATTCCGTGGAAGAGCAAAACGTTTTAAACTCCATGTAGTTTGTAACAAAAATGATGATTGCATAAAGAAAGCACTAAATTAAAAGTATCATGAATTTGTAAACTTTCTCATTCATATTGTCAATCCATTTACTGCACAATAAGTACTCACAACTTACATGAAAAGATACCGTGCGCTTAGTGTTCCGTTCAAAAGGCTATGCTATGAATCTGAAAAATGCACAAATAAAACAGAGACGAAAAACGTAGGTCATAAGTTTGCATCTAAAAAAGTGTCTGATGAAATAAGAACTATTTCTCTCTCGTTTCAATAATAATGATAATTTAAGCAACTCTTTGAATTATTATTATGATCTATATATTAATACGCTTAAAACTTAGTTCGTGTGTAGCGCTTCTCATTATTATGAAGGCGCCGTGACTGGCGGTATCGTGTCTACGAAGATACTATATAAAGGGTGTGGCAAAAGTCACATGATATGTTTAGAATTAATTTATGCAAAAACTACTTGAGATAGAAACTTCGGGTCAATTGCAAACGAAAGAAAGGGTTTTGGAGTTTTTATTAAAATAGGATATCATCTAAATGTCCACCATGTTGGTTTATGCACATGCGCATTCTTTTCGTAACAGAATCCATCACTTTTCTTGGCATCTCGGGAGGAATGTTGCGAATCTCTTGAGAAATGTTCTCTTTCAAATGTTCCAAAGTACGAGGCCTATTAATGTATACTTTTGACTTTAAGTACCCCCATAAAAATAAATCTAAAGGGGTCAAATCACAAGATCTAGGAGCCCAAGGAATATCACCAAAACGTGAAATTAATCGATTTGGGAAAATTGTCTTCTAAGGTTGTATGGGCTGTTGTACCATCTTGTTGAAACCACATATTCCCATCTTGAATTTGAGGTCTTAAATATTCTTCAATGAATTTTCGATATGCAGCTCCAGTTACAGTCGCAGTTTCTCCATTCTGATTTTCAAAAAAATAGGGATCAATAATCCTTTCACTTGTCATACCGCACCAGACAGTAACCTTTTGTGAGTGAAGTGGGATTTCATGCACAATTTTTGGATTTTCAGCACTCCAATATCTACAAATTTGTTTGTTCACATAACCGCAAAGGTGAAAATGTGCCTCGTCAGAAATTTTGAACATATTTTTCTTTTGAAGACAATTTTCCCAAATCGATTAATTTCACGTTTTGGTGATATTCCTTGGGCTTTTAGATCTTGTGATTTGACCCCTTTAGATTTATTTTTATGGGGGTACTTAAACTGAAAAGTATACATTAATAGGCCTCGTACTTTGGAACATTTGAAAGAGAACATTTCTCAAGAGATTCGCAACATTCCTCCCGAGATGCTAAGAAAAGTGATGGATTCTGTTACGAAAAGAATGCGCATGTGCATAAACCAACATGGTGGACATTTAGATGATATTCTATTTAAATAAAAACTCCAAAACCCTTTCTTTCGTTTGCAATTTACCCGAAATTTCTATCTCAAGTAGTTTTTGCATAAATTAATTCAAAATATCACCAGCTTAATAATAAATATCAATAAATATCAGCTTGGTCGACTGGTGAGCGAATCTGCTTGCGAGCGGAAAGACCCGGGTTCGAATCCCGCTGCCGACATGGTTGACGCGGCTAGAAATACGGCATGGGACTTGGGTAAAAACAACCGAATAATTATCGAAATAATTATCCGACCCAAGAATGGGCCAGAAGGTTCGTTCCTATAGCCTCATTCCATTCTATTCTATATATCATGTGACTTTTGCCACACTCTTTATAAGGGGTCGTATTTGCCCTTGTGGCTGGAGATCAAGAAGAACAATAATTATTTGACTTTGTGGCAACAGATTAAGAAGAATAATTAGTAACTAATCAGTAAACGAAATTGTGAAAAGTACCAATAAATATAATCATCCCATTATTTATTAAGCTACTCACACTGCGTTCGCCCTTCACAATGGAGCGGAGGAGAGAATTAGCCAGAGAGAGACAAAGAAGATTTCGCGATAGACTAAGAACGGAAGAAAGGCAATCCATTCGAGATATGAACAGGAACTTTATGGTACGAAGAAGACAAAATATGAATGCCACGGATAGAGAGCATGAATTGGTGGAAGCTAGGAATAGAGCAGCTGAAAGAAGAGCTCGCATGACTCAAGAGGAAAGAATTGTTTACTTGAACGATTTAAGAAATCGTTACCAGGAAAGAAGAGCGAATATGAGCCAAGAAGAGATAATTGAGCATAATTCAAATATAGGAGCACGAAACCAACAACGAAGGCTGAACACAATTCAAATAAATAACGAACAATGTAATATAGGTCTCATGAATAGTTTATAGAGAAATTTTAAATGATGAGGAAAATTCTATAATAATATTTTGACATTTTTTCAATATATGTTGCCAATAACAATATGTGTTTTCAAGGATTTGCAAATTGTCGAAAACTGCGTACTGTATAGTGAAATTGTATATAAAATATTAAAACAAAATTATATATTTACCCTTATATAAACTGAATTATATGAAAACTTTGCATTGCATAAAACTTTGATTTCAAATTACAGTAATTATTTCAGGAATCTTTCCATATCAAAGAATGCCTATAAAATACATTTCCTTCATACTTAACTTTATACGCTTGGAAGCGAGTTAATTATTGAAATCGTGTAATCTACACGGGTTTCTGCTAGTTAATATTACTACGATTATTAAATAGTAGGTTGTACCATCGCACTCGCTAAGATTTTAACAAGTTGGTCGTATGACAAGCCAGCCTGTATTGCGAGATGCAACTCAAGTGAATATGACGAAAAGACAGCCTTTTGAAATAAAAAAATTAAACATACGACGACAGACTCCTGCTAATTCCAAGACTTGTAACCAGAAATGTCGCTGTGCAACTGTAAGTACGCAAGGTACATTGACGAGGGCAGACACTACCAGTACACAATATATTAAATGGAGTGAATAATTTCCCATTGTTTCTTTTTATGAATTTCATTGCGATTGTGTAAAGATTTTCATTATTTCATGATACATGAGATAGATAACCTTTATTGCTAGCTCAACGTACGTCCACATTAATGATAGGTATATTTTTAGGCAATTTGTATTATTTTATTACTTTTCTTTCGCTAATTTATTTTCCTATAAAATCGAAAAAAAATCTTATTCATGCGTAGAATCAATTAGTTCATTTATTGACGTCACTCTAACATACATGATTTCCTCGACAATTGCTATTTTTCGTGCAAATAATTGTTCCCATAGCAATTGTGTTTTCAAGAAGTCTTCAGTCTCCCGAGTGCTTCTGTCCAACACAGCAGCCAAGCCTTCAAAACGTTATCCCTGGAGTCTCATCAAGACATTCTACATACATCGAATACGAGTAATTGATCATACACACGCTTCCTTACATGCTTTGCCTCGTAAGTTCTTTTAATCTGCAACTTAAAACAGAGGCCATCAATCGCGCACGCCGAGGTATATTGAGTCGAGCTACACCTTTTATGCAGTAAAGCTTTAATGAGTTTCTTCATCGAAGCCTGGAGCAACTTTTAGCGCTCAACTAAGTTGCTCTTGTTTTCTCTATCGTTGGTTTCACGTGAAGAGTTACAACTGACGACTCTTACCGGTCAGATTAACTATTACAATTACAGTAGTTAGAAACTTGCACTTCAGGTAATATTGAATAAAATAAAATCACAAACAATCGAGAAAACAGTGTGCTGTACATTGAGATAATTATATTCACGTGTGTAGTTACTGTCTCTTCACAGTCTGTACTCAGCTGAGACAATCTTCAAGTTTAATTTCAAGTAACATTTGGTAATAAAGTCTAAGTTTAAGAGTCTTATTCCGCTTTTAAAGTCTTATTAGGCTCCGCTTTTTAAAGTCTTATTAGGCTGGTTTAGTCTGAACAGTCACGTCTGAATAAATTATTACCAGGTCACTTAACACAATACATCAAAATCATTCTTACTGGTTATGCTAACAAACAAAACAAAAGCGTCAAATAACTTTCGTTAATTTTTCATTGCCATGGCACATAGGCACATAGAATTAACGTGGTAATTTTTAAACTATAAATTTCACATAAATAAACCCAACCGCGATATTACATTCGGGTTTAACTCTCATTTACGCCTAATGCAGCTCGTCACATGGACACCTGGTGAAGACTTCATAACGGCACGGAATTTCCGTGTCTTGGTTGTCACAGCAACTAAAAAGAGGCAGCGTAGGCCTCTTGAAGCCACGAAATGATGAAGTCAGAAATAAAACCGAAGGCACTTTGGCAAGAAGTCGGTTTCTTGTAGTACGATGCCACGACCTCTCTACACAGTGGGATAGACGAGGGGAAAATGAACAGTAAAGCTTAACAAACAAACAAATAAATGCAACAAACTTTGCATTTGTTTGAGTGTTGCAATACGCACTGCTGATGTCCGCTATGAATAACTAAGAGTAGTACAGCGAAGAGACGCTTCCTCGGGTAGTGACGAGGACATTTAGTATCATTTTTCCCCTAAGAAACTCGGGAAGCCTGTACACTTCCTGAAGTGCACCAAATTTCCACGGTACTCGTACGAACCAACAACTTCAGCTCACTCTCTCCAAGGAACACAAGAATAAAACAATTAAGTTTAACGAATCTTGAAAACTGAAATCATAACAGATTTGCAATAATTGCTGCCGAATATCTATTAGCCACTGACGAAACCCAGAGGATACACAATTTACAGCGTATAAAGAACCAACAACCCAGCCTCGCCTTCCCTATCTGGACTGTCGAAGAAGAATTTAAAGGTGAAACTTAATCCATGAACCAACGTAAAATACTGCAGAGCGAAGCAGTATAACAAATATCCATTCAAAATTTTAAATATATACTTTGGTTCTGAAACTGAAGATGTACTGTAGACACATCTTTACTCAAATTTCATTACTAATTGTGATCAAGTGGTGTCACTTGCATGTCTGACATCTAAAGCCTATCTAAGGTGGCAAAACAATGCTATTGCATTACCAGTGACTTCAGAACTGGTAGTTTTGTATTCCAACTGCTGACGTAGTCTTTGCGCTCGCATGCACTCAGTCATAGTGTGGACTCAGCCTTAATAGTTGGTCGAGGGCGAGGGAACTGGTAATCCTCTTCTTCTAAAAAAATTAGCCTCTCAATTGAAGGGAAAATCCTTTGATACATCCCACCACCACCTTATTTATTCTTCCCTATCGTAATTCTACGAGACTCCACCGACTATGGAAAACGCTCACTTTTCACCAAAAAAAAGTAGTGTTTAGCGACACGATTTGTCAGTGCCTCGCAAGGAAGACATTTGTCAGTCTTCGTGTAATGGACAACAGCCATGTTGTTGCATCTAAAAGCTGGTGGAGGGCACGGAGGCCATGAAAGTATCGAACTAACTTTCTTCTGGACCCTCACGTGTGTTACTAGTTGTATTTACGACGTCGCTGCTATTTCTCAGTGCTGATGGCGGTGGCATTTGTGTGGTGCGGGGATGATGCATGTTTCCTGTGTGATGTTTCCAAGTGTCCTGCAATAAATGCACAGATGATCTAGACTGGAGTTATAGCGTAGCTGCTTAACGATAGCAGCGATGTGAGGAAAGGAACTGGTGTACATGGTCAACTTTGACGCTCAGTTTATTTGCGGTAGCTTTTCGCAATGTGAGACCTTGCGAAGATTATATTAAACAGAAAGGTAGGATACTTTTGAACCAATTGATCGACGCAGGTTGAACGCACTGCCTATTTTTTAAATAAAATATATTGAATTTCCTAAATAATAAATGAAAGGTGCTCATCAGATTAGATGCAATATAATTATTGGCAAATTAGAATGTTGTCTTCCTTGCGACAAAAACTAGGAGACATCATGCATTTGGACACGTGAGTTTATTCATTAGTGGCAGGTTGTACATATGAGTGAGCTTAACGGAATATTTCATAGCTCAATACTACGACTTCGGCAGGCAGGAACGGGTTAAAGACTGGTGTGTTTGTTCATGATAATCTTATCAGTTAACTCCCTCAGTCAAGAAAAATATCACTGTGGAAAAAATATAATCATTACACAGAAAAGAACATAAACAAGAATAAAACTTAATGACAATTTTTTCGTGATACTACTATGTTAATGGAACACATGAAAGAACACTCTGACATCCGGGTTAATGTAAAAATAAATCAGTATTAATACCATGAACGAGGACCGATCAAAGCATCGAAAGCAAAGACGAGTAAAATTCATTACATTAACAATCTTAAAGAAAATGATGATGGAATCTTAAAGAGAATGATGATGGAATCTTAAAGAGAATGATGATGGAATAACTCAACGCGAGTAATGAAGCACTGTCGAAAACAATTAATTTGTATCACAATGATAGCGTAAAAATATATACTGGAGAATTGCACTGAAAAGAAATTAGAATAACGCAACTGAATTAGAAAATTGAATTGATTTCAGTGGAAGCAATGTGTTTTTAAGCACAGAGTGAGCATAGAAGGGGAGGAATATATTAGTGTATTGCTTGAAGTTGTAAGTACAAGATAGCTATATATCGCAAGTTAACGACTTTAAAATACGGTTTGTTCGCGCGCCTCAAAGTTAATTATAATAAAAAATGTATTTCAAATCAAATTACCTCTTTCCTTTCTTCAAAATCGAATGATGATAAATGACCTAATTCAGCTAGAAGTATTTGATCGAAAGTAATTACTTAACACATTTCCTGCGAAGTGACCCACCGGTGGGTCACTCAGGTTAGGTTCTATAGTTTTTTCAACATGTTCTAGGGCCTATGTGTACAAAGTAAATATTTGCACCGGCTAGACAATCGCAAGAAACGTGTTAAGAAGTTGCCCGTCAATGCACGTGTACTGTCGATTTCATCTCTCAGGGAAGAAGTTAAATACAAATAATTAAAGATCTAATACCAAAAGTGCTTCTCACATCGGATGTGATGGAAGTTAAGGTTCAAGAAATGCATTGCATCTCAAGATTGTTTTTTTCAGATCCACTGCCCTAAATTGGGCGTTGTGATACACGTGTGAAGGAAATACAGGAGCTGGTGAGTCGTACCACCTTCTAAACTCTAAAGATTGCAAAGCACAACAACCACAAAGCTAGAGCGAGTTTTCTGCCGGTGACTGAGCATTATTGCAAGCTCTTTGTGTTGCATAGAACCGACGTTGCCCAGGCATCATAAATAATATAAAGCTGCTAGTTCTACTGGAAACGGGAACGTGTTTTGAACAGATTGAGGGTTTAACAAATACATGTAGTTACCTCGTTAATTCATAATATTTAGAAGTATTTAAATATAGTTTCATCTGTTCTAATCTTGTAGGGAAGGTATTTGCCTTGACACGCTATATCCATAATGGATTGCTAACAAGAATAACACTGAGACTGAATTAAACTGGTTGTCACTGAAAAGTGTTCGAGACATTTAGCGTGAGTCTATCATCCAACATATTGCGTGAAATTGTGTTGGATTCGACGCAGTGACGCGCCCTAATTGAGCCGTCCACTTATTACTGATCTTTATAAAATACACTAGCTGGCATCATCAGCTAAACAATGAAAACTGCTATCTTTGAACACAGCAACGCAGAGTTTCGTTGAAACTTGAGTTGATATCTCAATAGTTGTTTCTTCGTAGCAATCATCTCAGTTGTGGCAGCTCCACTGAATGTTGAGTGAAGAAATGAATCAGTTGAGTAGGCTTTGAATTTACAGCTACTTGTGTCTATATTAAGTAGCTAAAAAGGGAACCACTATCGCAATCAACCGCTGCATAAAAATAAGATTTTCCAACACATATTTTGCGCATAAATTGAAAATTCACCTTGTAGTTCATCAAACTTCTATTTTAAGTCATTTAAATAGATTTCTCTGTATATAATACGTTTTGCATCACGAAATTAGCAATCTTCTTTCCTTTCGGGAGCAATTCTCACATTAGACTCACTTGAATTGTCGTCCCCAGGAGTTTTCGCTGACTTCTAGAGAAGGAGCCCCATCCTCTAGCGGTCCTCGATCAAGATGTGAGCGATAACATTGTCCAGAAATAGCGTCGCTCTCATGCAAGGCGTCCTCGCTCTCATACAAGGCGTCCTCGCTCTCATACAAGGCGTCCTCGCTCTCATACAAGGCGTCCTCGCTCTCGCCAGGGAATGTCTCAAGAAAACAAGCGCACTTCAATCTTCCTGTGGTCGCGCTATTTGCGAGTCATAGCATCTCTTCCTCACTAATATTGTAATCTGCGACCCATGGAAGCAGTAAGGTATTTTCTAGCTAAAGAACAGACTTTCCGCACCAAGTATGATTTAAGAATCATTCTTTTTTTCGATTAGGATTCAGCTCGTCGAATGGTGCCTTCTTCAGCAAAAAATCTTTCTGTACGCTACCCTTACCTTGCACAAATAACCTCTGCCCAGTGTCTTTTACTCTTGTTTAAAAAAATTACTTTTTCAAACATTCGACTATGTATGAACTATACGATTTTTTTTCAGATGAAATTTTTATAGCATTTGGACTAACGACCTATAAAAAAGGCAAACCTAGTCATCGTAAAGTGAATTTTTTCGAAGAATTTTTTCCTGTCCTCCAGTGGGTGGATCACAATGAGTAGCACGTTGAATTTTTGAGTGTTTTTATCCTCTTCTCTTCAGCTCTTGGTGTATTCACTTACGCTTAAATTTCCTCTGAACGCAGTCAACACAACGAGTACAACATCCTGGTGCTAACAATTCCTTTAACGCTTGAATCTCGAAAATCGATGCCGTCAAAATGTACACAAGTCAACAGGTGGTTTCTCACTCTTCATTTTAACAAGTATTTATGGAAGAGCTCAAGTATTTGTGAAAGAGCTCAAGTATTTATGAAAGAGCTCAAGTTTCATAGATGGTCTTTAATTCTTTAATTACTTCTGTTTATTAGGGACACGCTGCGTTTGCGAGCAGCAGCACGTACTCATAAGACTAAGATATGCATGTGAGCTACTAGCATACAAAAGCAGGACATCATCGCGCTTATGGAATAGGAAATGAAAATTCGTATACTTAGCTTGTAAATGAGAAACAATAAAACAAAAGTCTGAAATAAAGGAAACATGTAAATAAATGGGACCTACTGGAGCAGAGCGCATTATTTTAAGCAATGACGAGCATGCCCAACTACATCTCAGTCTTACTTGCAATGAAATCAGAAAAATACTTCAAACCGATGCAAAGTCAGACGATAAAAGCGATCAACATTCAGGTCCTGATCGAACTGCAGTCCACTCCGTTTTATTGGGCAGACAAGGAGAGACGTGAGAGCTGCGTCTCATTCTTGAAGTTTGTAATAGCAGCTGGAACTGAACTCACTTAGCATGATCCCCACACTTGCAACTGGAGCGTTACATTAATGCACATTCCAACGCTCAATTTCCTCTCAACTTTCACTAACGATTAAGCGAGTATTTTCAGAGGTTCAGTAATTAGCCACAAGTTAAATATATTCAATCGAATTCACCAGAAACAGTTCGGAACATAAAAAATGAACTCATACTTTTTAAGGAGAGATATAGAGTATTCCACAATGGACACGCGCGTCTATTGAAGGCACCACAGCGATACAGCAGTCAAGATACAACAGCCGCGGCATCGTCTGGGTCACAATGCCTCAGCGTCAGTGAGAAGTGTGCACAAACCTGTGACCTGATCTTTGAAAGCCACGTCACGCAAAGCGACTCAAGCCCTGAGCTTGACTAGATAATTTTGCCATGAGAGCCCATCAGCACGTGTTGCCGAGACAGCACGTGTTGCAGAAGCAGCACGTGTTGTAGAAGCAGCACGTGTTGCAGAAGCAGCACGTGTTGCAGAAGCAGCACGTGTTGCAGAAGCAGCACGTGTTGCAGAAGCAGCACGTGTTGCAGAAGCAGCACGTGTTGCAGAAGCAGCACGTGTTGCAGAAGCAGCACGTGTTGCAGAAGCAGCACGTGT
>VCRD01009210.1:0-15334 GCA_006783055.1 Trinorchestia longiramus
ATATATGTATGTATACTGTATGTATTTGATTTTAAATTTCATGACTCTCAAGAAGTTACATCATGCTGTATCATAAATAAAATTTCACTTTAATGGGTTGTGAGAGGTGCAAGGCGGATAAAATTTATGAATAAACAGAAATATAGTAGGCTCAACCAATTGCAGTATTGTACAGGAGTATCACACCGTAATTTAGGTGTTCAGCTTACGTCTATTTACATGCTCAGGTCAAAGGTATTCTGTCCAACCATTAGTTTGACATTAACTAGGTGTCATACGACTAATTGATATCAAATTACTAGGTATAGTTACTTTTCAAGTCTATCAGTACCACTGTTTTTCATCTCAATTCAGTAGTTTTTCAATATTTGGAAAAAATACATCAAAATATGGCGACATAAACAAACAATTTTTTGTGGAGACCTATCTCGAAGGCTTCATGAAATTCAAGCTACATGCAGTATATTGTTTCATACAAAACTGAATGTGGCTTTCTCAATATAATTTGAGGAGGTTTGTGGGAGAACTATGTTTTTTCCGGAATCAATGTTGGTTTTATTAAACAAGTTTTAGGTGTGTAGGTGTGTGTCTCGTTATGAGCTCTTTGGGCAATCTTTCCAATGTTTACTGATGATTGACGTTAGAGACGTTAGATTGACATAACGCTCCGTTAGATTGACATAACGAACGGAGCTGCTCCGGAAGTCAAGCTGTTCATATAAAAGACAAATTTAAGATGTATTTCTCCCCCATTCAAAACCTTCTCTACTAAATTATACTATTCTGGGCCGGCTTCAGTAGGCCAGATTTAGGTTTTGTTCAGGGGCTTAAACTCTTTACATTTCAAACGTCCAGTTGTGGATGTTCGCCCTAGACCTAACTAAAATTGACCTCAGTCACACAAAAACTGGCATGAGCTTCCATGTGACTGTATAAACCCATCTGAAGTTCAATGGATCATCACTGAGCAAAACATAAGTGCAGCCTACCTGGCACACGATTTATTGGTGAAGTATGATATGCAGCTTTCTGTACTTTTTCCAAAGGATATAGAATTTTATGAACATTTTTGTTGATTTTAATAGCCCGTGCTACCAATAAATCATTTTTGTTTAGCTTTTATTCCGATCTTTCATTATATACGCTGTTTCAGTTGTTTCCATGACTTAATGACCCTGTTGGCTGAAAGTTTTATACGAAAAATTCTAAGTCAAGCAACAAACGCATGCTGCAAAAAGGTATACTTATGAAGTATGCCTTGCTTCAATTTCTTCTAAGTATCTTGTAAAAAACATGAAAACTACATTAACATAACTTTTTATTGAGTTATTTAGTATATTTTCAATATACTGTGTTATAGTGTTATTGGCTACAGTAACACGAAGGAACATTGCGTTCTGTGCCTATTGCATAGTGAAGCTCATCTTCGTTTCGGTTGTAGCTTGGTCGTAAAAATATTTTTTGGGACTTCATGCTAAACTTATGCGAGCCCAAAAGTTGAGCTCGTTCTTGCAGGGTTGTGGGCTGGGAGTTTTTCATCGTCAAAGCCAACCTAGCCCACCACTGCAGCACTGGGCACTTCACTTCGGATGTACACCTCTTAGGGAATCGCTTTGAAGTTCAGCTCCGTGCAGCCGTGGGAAGTTTCTACTTTTGAACTGAGCTCATCGGCTCGAGAATTTTATACTCAAATTATTTTATTTCTGAGCTATTTGTGCAGTTGGGGTAAGTCAACGAAGAGGAATGAATCTTCTTGAAAAAAACACGAGGAATATAGTCAACCATTTGTTGCTGCAAAGCTTTTTACAGGGTGGGGCATAGATACTGTTAAGAAACAAAACCGATTATTTTCTTGAAAAAAATACATTTGTCTCAAGTATTAGCTTTAACAAATAGTAAGTAATTTGCTAATCTATGACTGCAAAAAATTATTTGAAATACTACGTTTTTGACTTCTATGATACTTTGCGAAGTCTTTTAGGAGACTCATTAATGACCGCACGAACTGCTTTTAAACGCATATTTTCCCAGCATTTATTCAATTTTGTTTTTAGAACGTTAGTATTCTGGCTAGGAATAGAACAAGCTTCACTTTGATAATTGATTTCATAAAATAACACTGCCTAATATCTGCGAAATAATAATTATTAATTTTTTTTGAAAACATGTAACAGAAATCATGTCCGCCCCATATATGTCGCCTTCTTTCGTCGTACTTTCTCATCTTGTGCCGTTTTGTGAAGGCTGCAGTGTCTATCAACGGTTTCAAAAGACACAATACATAGTAAATAATTGGCTGGTCGATCTCTTGCATCGAAAATTCAAAATTTAATCCTATGCAAGATGAGCGATGGTATCATAAATTCTATTTGAAAATAAAATTGAAGTATATTTTGAATTACACTTAATTGATTTCATAATTTCCAGAGAGTATATACAACTGAATTACCTGAAACAATTAAAACTTTCAAAATTAATGTCTACACACAGATGTACATACACATAGTTATTCATAAAATTGAGCAAATATTCCTCAAGAAAGCTCATCTGAATATACATACATCTATGTACAAGATAGTTATGTCTAATATTTTGGTGATAATTTGATGATCACTTGAGATTGTTACTATACTACATTTAAACCAATTATTAATTCCCAACACTTTGACTATTTCTATGAAAAACTCAAAGAAAGAAGTAAAATGACTTCGCACACTGACGTAACGTGTAGTTCAAGTTCAAATTACTACTGCACTCGTCTAACCCAATCGTAAACGAAACAAATTTGTGCAGCCCTTTTATTAAGTTTGTAGTTTCATTTTAAAGTTTTACTCGTCTGAAACGGTGATAAAATTATTAATGAATGAAAATTAAATTATCTGAAATCTTGAAGAAGTCGTAGGTTTCTGCAAAGGCTATACGAGGGCGGCTTAGACTGAAGAGTACACACAATTTGTTCATTAGTGCTGTAATGCTGACTTAGAATTCGTGTTGAACGGACTCTCACAAAAGTTCTAATACGTGCGAGGAAACGAAGCTAACTCTCCATTTATGAGAGAGGTTTGCGGTCTTTTCCCGAACCACCGGATGGGACTTGAGGAGCATGTCATGCATACCAGATTTGACACCCCATCCTGCGTCTGACGCCACGAGCACGTCGGGACTCCATTCAATGAACTCAATTATACTCAGAAGATGGCATGTCAGATTGTGGAGGAGAGAGACAGCTCAACTTGGTCATTACTGAGGTGACCAGAAGTTACTAGCAGAAACGGCAATTTGAAAATGCGTCTCATTTGAAATGCTATGGACAAAATTTGGTAAGCTTAGACGACCAAACTCCTTAGCTCAAAACGATGTCGAATTTATTGTCGAAAAAATTGAGACCCGTTTTTTCAAATCTCCCTCACTGAAATTATATGTAAATCAAAAGATGACGGTTGATTGCTCATATAAACTGAAATGGTTGTAGTGATGCCCTGTGAAGTAACAGGAGCATACGTTCACTTGATTTGCTGGGTTTAAATCAAAGCCGTCGTCTTCCTAACATTTAAGGGAATATTTTTAGTTCGACTGATCATTTCCGTAATTTTTCAATTTACCCCTGGACTTTATTCTCCGTTGTCCAAGAAATATATTTGAGATAGACATGTTCATGTTTCAGATGGTAAAATATGGCATTCGAATCACTATGTTCTAACATATAGATAGAAAGAAGAAAGGTTATATACGGTTTAGAGCTCCTTTCAGCTTACCAAGTTCTATTAGATCGTCACTCGCTCCTTTCATGTGGCCCTATAGATTTTTCAGATTTGAAATGCTTTTTTAAGATTGTCGAATACATTGTCTGAGCGGCCGAAAATATAAAATATCTTCCACAATGTCAAGTACTTGTTTCAGAAGTTTGAGTTACTTAGAAGGACTAGTGGTTCTATCAGTAAGCTGCGGCATCTGCAGTTCATTTATTAAGTATCACCAATTACACTGATTGGCTTGGGCAGAGTCCTCTTTATTGGCTTATATATATTGATTGTTTCTTGCTAAGTCTGCTTACTATACCAAGGAATAATAATTCTTCTTCATGTACAGTTATGATACCATTTTTCATAATACGTATGTTGTATACATTACCTCCAAATATCTTAGTGATTTCAAAGAGCAGCTCAGATGATATTGCTTTATCATTAATGTTAGAAGTTCATTGTGTTTGAATACATAAATTCTACCTCATCGAATTTACAGAAAATAAGTTAAGGTATTGTGGCATCGCAGAAAGTGTGATGTGTGTGGACACAAATAAATCATCAAAATTGATCTATCATTTCAAGGCTCATTAACGTTCTTAAGCGAAGATTCTTCTGAGGAAATTGATCTACAGAAGCTTCAAAGATAAGCTCCATCCCTTATTGTTCCGGAGTTTTTTCATATATTTGATTAATATGTCCGTCTAGCCAAATTTACAAAGATGTTTCTAAAGCAAAATTCAATTATATGAATTTTCTGGTGGGAATCTTCTCAGTATATTATTGTTTGTAAACGCGAAGCTTCGAAGTTGGTATCAAGGAGTTTCAGAGAGCACTCCTGTTTGTCGTGCTTTGGAAACTTCCAATTGAAACGAGACATGGTTTCAACAACTTAAAGAAGCGTTTGGGTCCTCATTGGCTAGACATCAGAGCAACTCATTATTGCTAAAGAGGATCAATCAAAGAGCTCCGTGGCTCATAGCTCTTCACTTTGAAAAGGGCAAAAATCTAAATGGTCTATTTGGAACTGCCGAAAAGCCTTAGAAAGTCAGCTTCTGAAAGGAAAGTAAAAACAGACGTCTCCTGATCGATGAACGTGATTTTAAAGGGCTGCAAATACATAATAAGGTCACACCATCTACGCTGTACGTCTGGTATCATAAAAAAATGTAGGGATAATTCGAAAGCTGTAGAGTTTTATGATTATTAAAAATTGAGCGTTCGTAAGCAAATATGTTGATCGAGGTTTTAACAGTGTTATCTGGAAAACCGTCAGCGACGGCTGGAGAAAATTCATAAGCCATCGACGATAGCACAATACACACACACATAGCTATTCCACCCATTTAGATAATTTAGCTCTCAATCGTAAAATTACTTTTTGGATTATTGAATCGATGAATGATAATTACGATTCTGAGAATTTGATTTTGTTTTGAAAATTTTGCCCTGTACTTTTTTCACAGGCCCTAAATTTATTGATGTTGATGTGTATTAAAGAATTCTTTAATTTTCTTTCGTTTCAGACTGTCAATCACAGTTTGTGTTTGAAGAAATCTTCAATACTATTATGATTTAGTTTCATTTTTGCCAGTAAAATTAATTTTTCAATCTCGAAGTAAAGGTTTAACACTGAAACCTAAAAAAATTGCATAACACGCTGCAAAGTGCAAGAAGAGCAAATCATCGCTTTTGAGTAGGTTGCTGAAGCTTATAATTAATACTGAGTTCAAGAAACAATAAGGGCCATGTTTACATAGACATAGCTACGCATTATTTCAAATTCAATGCTCATGTGAACGCTTCAATCAGCCACAGACAATTTTCATTTAGCGTGTATAACAATGTTCAAATATTTTCAAATTTGACGCTGATACCCAAAATATTACCAGTTGTATAATGAAGACAAGCTTACGAAAGCCTCTTACAAAGAAGGCTATAAAATGCATGCAATAAAACTTTTACTTCGTTACGATAGTATCTGAATACTTTTGAGTTGGGATTAATAGGTTTGAAATACTTCCTCTTTTTTCAAATAAGGGCTTAAAATACAGTAGAAATTCCTCATCCAAAATAAGTAAGGAAAATTTGCTTTCAGAAAAGAAAATAGTTGTAATCATCGTAATCGCTTGTTTATTAATGATTATAAAAAAATCAAGAAGGAATTGTATCAACCAAACTAAGTTTGACGCAAAATAAAATTTGTTCAGAATGATTAAGTTCCGATACAGCTTCTGAGCTCAAAGCAATATTAGTTATTTACTAAGGTAATACAGCGGGGCAAAATAATACAACACGTTGATTAAATAGCCAGATTGCAAATTTATAGATCACGTACTATTACGAAAATTTGATTATATATAAAAAATAGTATAAAATGGTTAATAATATATCTAAAACCCACAAATATTTAATAGAAAATTATATAGGAACATGTATGATAAATAAGTGAACAAAAGTTTACAATACCCGACTTTTTCTCGATATTATACATGAAAATTATTGTAGAATTATTCCAGAATGTTCTAATACATTCTACTATTTAGCAATCGAACTTTCGTCAGCATTCATCTTCAATAACGTGTCATTGGTACAGCAGCTCTCGTTCTGAAAGGTTGTAAGAATGAGTAAGAATAAGGACATCAGCCAAGATCTTTGCGAAAGTATTGTGAAGCTTCATAATGAAGGTTTGGGATATCGGAAAATAAGTCCACAACTCTGTCTTCCTATAGCCTCGGTTGAAACCATAATACGTAAGTGAAAATACCGGAATACGACTCTCAGCAAGCCTCGAACTGGCCGTCCGCGTAAGATGAACGACCATGCTGCTCGAAAATTGGTCCGAACAGTAGTGCAGAGGCCTCAAAATACTCGTGAAGAATTGAAAGATAATCTCAAGGCATCTGGGATCGTATCCAGTAAGCACACGATCAGTTGGGCACTACGCCGTGAAATTCTTCGATCTCACACCCCTCGTAGGACACCTCTTCTCCAGAAACGTCACGTCAAAGTCAGGCTGAAGTATGCCAATGACCATTTGAACAAGCCAGCAGCGTTTTGGAACTCAGTACTGAGATCAGATGAAACCAAAATCGAACTATTTGGGAGAAACAGCACAAACCATGTTTGAAGGCAACAAAATGAAGAGTGTAAACCAAAGTGCACCATACCCACTGTTAAGTCTAGAGGTGGCTCAATCATGGTGTGAGGACGTTTCAGCTCATCATGGGTAGGTAAACTTCACATCATTGAAGGAACCATAAATTTCAGGAAATATTGTGAAATATTGGAAGACCAACTCCTACTTACAGCTCGTTTGTTAAAATTGAAATATGGATGGAAATTCTAACAAGACAACGATCCAAAGCATACTGCAAACGAAACCAAGGAATGGTTGGGGATGAAGCAGATAAACATTTTAGAATGGCCAAATCAATCACCGGACATGAATCCGATCGAAAACTTGTGGAGGAAATTGAAATTGAAGGTTCAGAAGAGAGGTCCCAATACCATCACTGAACTCAAAGAAATTTGCATTGAAGAATAAAATAAGATTGGGCCCGAAACTTGTAAAAGGCGCTGGTAGTGAACTACTATAAATGTCTCAAAGCCATAATTAATAATAAGGGCTATGCAACGAAGTATTAATATAGGTATAACTTGAAATGTGTTGTAAACTTTTGTTCACGCATTTATTATACATGTGCCTGTATATTTTTCTATTAAATATTTGTGGGTTTTAGATATGTATTATTAATCTTTTTATACTATTATCTTTATATAGTCCAATTTTCATAATTGTACGTGGTCTATGTATGTGCAATCTGGTGATTTAACCAACGTATTATGAATGTATATATGTATATATATAATCTTTTACGTTATTTTTTACTTATCGAAGGCATAAACAAAAATTTATCCGTCAACGTTAGTAATTGCTTTGCTACAATAAGTGACTGTGAAATTTCAGGACTTTAGTCTACTACAACTTTTCTTATCTATATCAACATCCAAGTATTGAAAATTTGACACTTTCACTGTTATATTTTATTTTTTACCCTCTTTCTCTGATATGTAACGCCCGTTCATATTAAACATGATGTTTGCAGATAACTGTAATAATGATTAAATTAAATCGATCATCAGCAAGCCATACCATACGGTCAACCAGTAATTAGAAATTACAATTTTAATTTAATTACAATCACAACTTTATGTCTTAAGTTTTCGCTCTCATAATTTTCCTTTATCGGTCTTTCTCGGATGTTAAACATCCAATTTAGTTAAATGTAATGATGTCAAGTCTAAGCTGTTCCAAAAGAAAATATTTTGCTTATCACCTAAAATGCGTATAATACCTACCACGTCAAAATTTATATGTATGACCAATGATTACCTCTTAAGTCATCATTGAAAAAGCGAAGTTTTATTTGTTTCCCCATGTATATTTAACGTTCATTGCGTGATGTGGATGTTTACGTATACTCGTAGGTACTGCTGTTCTATCATCTATGATACTATGCATAGAATACCTATTACTTAAGGATAAGGCATCTGTAAAAACCAATGCTGTTACATTTCTTATGTGCCAACTTTATTGGAAATATACGTTTCTGTTTTTTTGTTTGTTTTGTGTTGTATTATTTTACCCCACACTGTATTTATTATGCTATAAATTCGTATGGAAGCCAAAAGTCTGGTATTACAATGTAGTTTTAATATTTAGAAAGTTTGTACAAAAGAAGAAATTTTACACCACCGCTTGACTTGAGACGACTGAGTGTACAGCAAGTCACAGAAGACGAACGCAAGGCCAACGAACTCGGGCTGTGAACGTCTTCAATACCTGAACTCAGGAGGCTGTGCTGCTATAATAGCTACCCAAGTTTGTCCCAAATGAATCAAATGCAATGATGTAGAGGGCAATTACACTTCAAGAGGAGGAATTCCAAGCAGCGTTTGTGCTTCAGTGTAACGTAAGGGTGTGTGTAATTACAGAGTAGAAGGTTGCAGCTGCTCTTCAGGAGGTGATGGGGTAAAAGCGTTGTTATTGGGCAAAGCTCTATCTAAGGTAGGAAATCTCAAATTAAGATGGTGATCTTAACTTAAAAAAGGTCATCTCAATATGAGAAAGGTTATCTCAACTTTAGAGAGTTAAGCTCAGTCCAAAGAAAGTAATCCTAACTTATGGAAAATGTTCTTAACCATATGAAGGAGTGTCAACCTGTAGAGGATAATCTTTATTTAGAAGGTAATCTCTATATTTAGGATAATCATCTTCTTCAACGCCTTGCTGATAAAACCTTCAGGAATGCATTTCAAGTTTGAGTGTTTGTATCACTCCATTGAAGCAGGGACAGAATGGAAAGGTATTTTGAAAATTGTATTTAGAAACTTTACGTTTAAACAATTTTATCTTCGACTGTTAAAGGAGTTGTTTAAGTTTGTAAGGTGTATGCATGACACTGGGAAGAAATTGATCTATTCAGAATTGTGCGCTTATGATCAATGAGTCAGGACTAGCATGTGTGCAGCTTTGTGTACTATCAAGAATTACTATACGTATCTGGTCGGAAACAGTCGGGAAACATTCAGGCATTAATGTTCTGGAAAACAATAGTAAAGACAATTATTTAACTTTTTTATACTCTTTTTTAAGGATAATGAACAATTTTAAAAGTATGAGTCAATTTTAAGACACTTTTTCCCTTCAACAACTGTTTCCAACCAACGCTAACAGTTGTTTGAACCAACTGTTTCCGGCTAGTGGAGGTATCAATACTATATAATAAAATGCCAGGTGTCCCTTAAAAAAATATAATTATATATTTTTTGCACGTACTCGTAGTTTCGCCTATCTTATTACAATGGGAATCTCCTTGAAATACTTGCAGTTAAATCCGTAGACTTTCAGGCATATAGATTCTTAACCGCTGTTGTTAAATCCATAGACTTTCGATTAGGTCTGAGAATCTGTTGCTTTAAGTTCTTCCTTCAATTGGTTGATATTAAAACCCGTTATTTTTAACGGTCATACACACTAGTGTAATTATAATTTAAAACAACATGAAACTAATGGTGCAGGTATTAAATTCACGATAAAAAAGTTCTCAGATTGTGTAATAAAAATATTGGGGAAAATTTAACTGATATGTCTACCTTTCTCAATACCTTTTACTGCTGAGGTACTGGTTTTAAGTACTTTCTTCCCCACTGAAACGCCTGCCAATGCCCTCAGAAACAGTTAGCTGGCGATGAAGTTAAAGGCTAATGGAAAACCTTTCCCTTTTTCTTTGTGAGATACGAGATGATAGTTCGATATTTGCAAAAAGCATTTTCATAATTAATTCGGTGTATTTTTCTCCTGGATAATTCACGTAAGTGCGTTGTATTCTCTATAATTATAGTCCCGAAGAGTTGCCATTATGAATGTCCCTACATGGGTTAAAAATACAGGGTGACGCATAAGTCACTTTACTATTTGAACGTTCATTACATGACAACTAATACAGCTATGAAAATTGAATTCATATGATATGAGAAATTAAATTTTGGAAGTTTTATTATGTGTCAATGTTACAGATTTGAAGCATAATTTGTAATCAAAATTTACACAATTATCATATCCCAAATAGGCCGAAATACAGCAAGGACCAACGAGCAAAGATAGTGGAAAGTTATTTCTCTCGCAATGGATCGCTATTTGCAGCACAGAAAGACTTGGTAAGGACATTCAATCAACAAAAGCCTTCCAAACATTGCATTATTGCAATGATTTCAAGATTCAAAGATTTTGACTCAACATCAGACAAAGAACGTTCTTTCAGACTCGATATAAAATCCATATGAAATGCATGTGTAATTCAACGTGTTTCATTGAGTGGTGCAGCTGATTTAAAAACGTCGAATTGACAACGTCCCAGTCAACTAGAAAGTTCATGAACATTATTTCAACACGTCCTAACAAAAGATTTATTGCTATCTGCTCATAAAATATACGTAACACAATTGTTGAAGTTTACAGACCACCAACGAAGAAAAGACTTCGCACGTGTATTTCTATGTTTTATGAATGATGAAACTTGTACCTCACACCTAATCCTGTCTGATGAGGCCCAGTTCTATATCAGTGATCATGTTAATAAATAAAACTGTCTATTCTGGTGTGATGAAAACCCTAGGATAATCCAAGATTAACCACTTCATGCACATGTTACTGTCTGGTGTGACCTAACAAGTGCAAAAACCGTTGGTTTATACTTTTTCGGAGATGTTGATGGTGCAACTGTGACTGTGAAAGGAGACAACTACAGACAAATAATACAGGAATATTTATTGGCATACTTGGAAGATTTACATAGGAGTGCAGAATTGGTGGGTCCAACCAGATGGGGCTACACCACATCAGCCAGGGAAACCGTGACAATTTCTAAGAGCTGCCATTCCTGGTCGTTTAATTTCACATTTTTGTGACGTTTCATTGCCACCACAGTGTCCTGATTTAACCCATCCAGATTTCTTCCTATGGGGATACCTTAGAGGAAAGGTTTACATCAATAAGCCTATTTCTGTCCATGATTTAAAAAAAACACATCTTGAAAGAAATCGACAGAACAACACAAGACATTTTGGAAAAGGTCATGGAAAATACTGTACGTTAAATGAGCGTGTTTAAATGATAATCGAGAACATTCAAAGGATACCACATTTAAATAATAAAACTTCAAGATTTTTTCGTTCATTTCATATACAACCAATTTTTAATAGCTGTATTAGTTGTGGTGTAATAAATGTTAAAAATGGTGAAGTGACTTTTGCGCCACACTGTACAAAATGTAAGTGCTGCGTATGGGTTTCCAGCGTGAGAACAACACCTACGATGTCTTTTATTTTTTATCTTATTTGACGATAATTATTATGGCAAAGAACTGTTTCAGTGTTCACTTGCAAGCTTCAGACTGCTTTTCCGATTGTTAAAACTCTTTATTCGAAAAAAGAATGGATCTCATAGCGTTGCCTCTTTTTCGTGTACATGGAAAGTATAGAAGCTGAACACAACGTCTTATAGCCGATAATAAAACCAAAAAAATTAAACGTGGGAAGCTGTCACCAGTAATTATATCTTCAAAACAATAGGAAGCCGTATACACCTATGAATGCATTATCCCAATACAGAGATGTTTTGTAGTCTGGTTTTGGAAGTTGGGTACGAAATTAACTTTAGTGAGACAGTTCCGTTTCCATTTGTTTCTTGTCTCTCAGGTCATTAATGTGAGTTAGAAATTTGAATGGAAGCAGATATTTTCGTTAACAAAATTCGAAACTTCTTAACACAACAAATGCACTTACAGCCACCGCCTCCTTGCTCACTGTGCCTCGAGTAAGAAAGATCAGTTACATAAGACGCTGAAATGTATAATGGTTCAGGAGGTTCTTCAGTCTGCTTCCTGTGGCTGCAAGTTGAGATGGACAGTACTCGTTTTCAGTTCCACGTTTGAGTTTGCAGATTAATAAAGCGCATTAATAATTAATAAACGTAGCTAACTTCAGCGTCTCTAGATATTGTGCTACTATTGTGCAGAAAATCTGATTCTCACTCTTTTTGTTCTCTAACTCAGGTAACTGGGGGAAGAAATGCCCATGGAATACCAATTATATTTACCTTCCAGAATGGAGGAAATCAAATAGTTTATTCTTATTCAGAGTGTGAATTTTACTCTCTGCAAATGAAGTGGTAATCTTAAAACTCGAAAATGACTGTATTGGAAATTATTGAAACCAAATATTTTTCTAAAAATAAGTATTGTAGGCAGTTGTTCAAGATTGTTGCACGCTCTCTTATCTCCACGGTTTTAGTTACGTGTGTCATTCTAGTTTGTGTGTATGCCCTCAAAAGATACCAAGTGATGGAGAGCGACAGTAATAAAAGCTCGGATAAAATTTTTCCATGTTCAAATTGTGTCAATATTTTCTTTATACTGACACCTGTTTGACCTGGCCTATGGAGGCTGAAAGGCTTTCTGCAATATACGTGTATTGCTCTAGTAGTACGAGGTGCATTCAGGTTATAACTCTTTTGATATTTTTTCTCAATACTGGAAACAGATAGAAACATTCAGCTTGTGATAGACACGCGTGCACTTGTTTTAAATGTGTGACAGAGGTGGTAGCACTGTACGGCCTACAGAACTCTAGAGGCTGCGACGAGAGTGAGGACTGTGTTTGATACTTAAAATGGCTTAAGGCGTCTGTGTCTGTGCTTCCATTGAACTGACTGGAGCTTCGTTTCAGGATAGAAAAATGACATCAATGTCTCATTCATTGTCACAATCTATGAAAAGAAAGTCCCATTCATGCCGTCATCATACGGCAACATTGTCTGTCAACATACCACACGTGCAGCTTTGTGGTCATCCGTTAGCATTCGTGGTACAGAGGCGAACCTCCACAACAACTTTCTACAGTGACTCAATCATGTCATCTGACTGGCTGATGGGATAACGACGCTTTTTCTTATTTGAACTGTTGTACCCAGGATTGCACATTAAACGCATACATGCCACCATCACCACATGTCTTATTCAACTGGCAATGCATTTCTTTCGGTGTCACGCAACTCAAATGGAGAAAAAAATGATTGTACGTAGTTCGTGCACTGAAAATGTCGTCAATTTAAATATCAGAAACAGTCCTCACTCTCGCCACTGCCGCTAAAGTTCTGTGTTCCGTACAGTGCTGTCATCTCTGTCCCGCATTCACAACGAGTACACGTGTATTTTTACACAAATAGCATCTTTCTTTGTTTCCAGTCCTGAAAAAAACATCAGAGCCAACTTGAATGCACTTCGTATAACACTAGATCTCACAGTATGTTAATCTTATGTAAAGATTTTTTTCATATAGTAGTTAATAATAATTAACCGCTACTGTTTATATAGACAAATGTTACCTTGAAAATGTCTCCGAGCTTTCTTCTTGAATTTACGAGGAAAGTATTAAATTGGAATTATAGTTTTGTACGCTTCATAAAAGACCTGACCTGACCAGTTCCAGTTGGCACTGGATAGAATAAAACCAATGGCTTTGGTCCACAAGTCTTGAAATCCTTTCACTGCAATGCAGAAAAATTTTAGTTGTCTTGAAAGAAACTGAATATATTGCTAAGCTTCTTGCGCTTTAAAATTGACCATGCAGGTTTGGGTCGCTTTTTCCAAAGTAAATGCGTTTGAACTCAAAGATATTTAATGTCTGGATGATTTTTTTTCGATATTTATAGCGCAATGAATACAAGGCCATCGCCTTCTACAGACGTCGATCATCATGCTGAACAATTTCATGGAAACTAGATACAGGACGGATTTATTTTAGTTTGATACTTAGTATCCACGTAAATCGCAACGTCCAAACAATAAATTATGGCTGTATATTGTTCAACACTTATTATTTTCACATGCTCAAAAAAATTGACAACCATTTAATAATATAATGCAAGCTGTAACACATAATATGATTTACATTGCTTTAATAGCATAAAGTTATTCAAGTTTCCAGTATAGCTTTCAATTACTATTGATGCCTTCAGCTTTTAGAACTTTATGCGGTATATTGTTTCTGGATATTGGTCGCTTTGGCTCTTTGTTCATCACTCTTATAATTTGCTTTTGGATCGATATTTTGTCACTGTCCATGTTAAAATATTGATATTTTACACGAGTCTTTATTTCACGTGTTGATTCAATTTGCGATCTTAAATTCACAGAATAGTTTTAATACCTGTCCTAAACACAAAGCTCTTCGTTTTACAAAAGTTTGAAGCAAAAGTGAGGAATAATTTGCATAACTGGAGGAAAAAGAAAGAAGAATGTTGAGTCTGTGAGGGCGCGATATTATGAAAGCAAGCTGCGGGCTCGTTCGCTGAAAGGAAGCTGCTTTTTCCTGTGCTTTAAGGACCTAGATTTTATGTTTTCTTTTATTCTCTGACTTAGTTTTTTCTTTTAGTTTCCACTTCAAACGCTGCGCTACAGAGAATGCTTCTGTGTTCAGAGAATGGGACCAAATATCTGCTCGCATTTTAAACGAACGTAAGGTTATGAAGACTGGATCCAATTCGTCTCAGTTTTATTAAGTTCAAAACTCAGAAACGATAACAGCAGACGAAATGAATGATGTCTTGCATGAAAGGAAATTTACCGAATAAGTTGAAACTTTATACAGGAATAATTTCTCATCTGGGTTGATTAATAACCCTCGTTTTCTTAATTTGTAGACTCCTTTGTGAGAACCTCATGACTGTTTCTTTTAAAACATTGTGCTTATTTCTGTACTCGGAGAAGAAAGCAGATTAATGCTCTTAATGTATTTAATGACGTCAGTTGCAGTCAGTAATATGAAGCGTAGTGAAAGTGGTGGGTAAATATAATTTACTGCCACTACTTGACATGGTGAAGTTATATCAAAGGATGTCAAAAAAGAATTTGAAATTAAGATAGAATAGAATAGAATAGAACAAGGCAATAGGAACGAGCCGTTTGGCCCATTCTTGGTTCAATACCGAAGTCCCATGCCGTCTAAAAGTAAATCCATCAGTCATG
>VCRD01009211.1:0-13614 GCA_006783055.1 Trinorchestia longiramus
TAATGCAGAAATGTTTTTAACAGTCAGTGTCTCTGTGCGCTCCGTGCAGTCTAGAATTAAGAAATGGATAGAGTGAAACGTTCTGTACGATAGTAAAGTAACGAATGCTCCGAGGAAAATACTACTCTTGTTTCCTCTAAACTGAAGACAGTGGTGAATGAAGACCCCATGAGACCTATTTACACAAAAGATGGTGGATGATATATAAAGAATTGGAGTCAATGTCATTCGGCGGACTGTGACCAATACATCCTATGAAATTGACTCCGACGGTACGAGGCGATGAAGATGACATTACTGTAAGAACACTTCAAAGCTTGCAGAAAGTTTTCGGCTGAAATCTCATTTAATTGTTTTTGGAATGTCATTTAATTGTTGGTAGAAATTTGCTGTTGGACAACTAATTTCGATGCAGTCCTACGATCAGTTGAAACGAAACAATTATTCGGCCACAATTATGAATACGCTGTTTCACGAGGACAAAACTTCACATCCAAGCAAAGGAAAACAAATCAAAAGCGAGGAATAATGTCAGCTTATGATTTGTGAGTAGCAAGCGTGAAAGATTTAGCTACTGAACAAAAAAACGAAAAAATAAGAAATCAGAAGGATTTCTACTTTTCATATACATACCATCTTATAGTAGTGAGGTAGATTATGAGAGGGAACCCCGTTACCTACAGAGGAGTAATCTCAGGTTTTAGTTCATTTGCTTCCACTGCTGTCATAGTACGCAGAAATTGTGTCAGCCTGAGTCCCTCTTCAATCTTGCCAGGAATGAAGATGTTTTCGTTTACCAGCTACGCAGCATGGAAACCTCCCTTCCCCCACAAGCCAATTCTTTTACCTCTAGGCCACCCAAGGGACCAACTCGTTACACTAAAACTTGATGCAAAACTTATACGAGGGTTAACTTGCTGTTTAAAAGTACGCTAACAACTACATTTTTCTTCTCAATAAGTATTGAAATTCTTTCTCTTACGTTCGTAATTAGTCCGAAGCATACTCCTGGTGGACTAAAATACGCTCTCACCTAATGCACCCGATCATTCAAACATTCATCTGAATCTTGGGTTGTACATACACCACTCCCACACTACCATCTCAACTAACCACACATAGATTATTCATTATTACCACACTTCTGAACGAACACAAAACTATACTCGTGCAATTCTGTACACCTGATAACTATTTACATGACACAAAATCTTTTACGATGTTAACTCTAAAGTTAGTGCATTGAGCAGTAAACGTTTAGTATTTTTTCACTGTCGCTTTATAACACACAAGGCGTCGCGTGTCGCAAGGGCGAAGATACCAAAAACAGGTTTTGAGTAATCACCATGCAAACTTTACGAAATGGAAAGTTTGTTATTTCAATGGGACGCTGAGCCTGACCTGCGAATAGCATCGCTTAGCTGGCGTGGCCAAGAAATCAAGCTCGGCTGAGATTTTGGTACCATAGAAAACGAATTGTTTTAGCTCGTGGTGCCTTCGCCTTTGTGGAATGAAGCGCCTCCTATGAGGACTAGTTAGCTAGAGTCAAGAAGCCAAAGCAGTTCACAGACCTGATGATGAAGAGACGTTGTGAAGGGAGCATTTGGGGCAGCAGCTAGAGCACGTCATGTAAGATCCAATCCTGTCCTGCTCGCTATCGCTTGACATCCTGACGTTTGTTCTTGACGTTTATTGCAAAATTAAATGCTGTTTACTAAACTGATTAAATCGATTCACGATAATAACATAATTGTCGGCATTCTGAATGCAGCAACGAGTTAGTTCAGAGTTAATGCTATACAGCACATCGAAATTTCTAGTTTATTTGCTGAATCTCAACTAAAACATTTATTCTAACTTTATGTTGGATATATTTGTTGAGTAGAATGTTTAAATACCCAAAAACTTCATTAAATTATAAAAGTTACGTTAATAAGCGGGCACACGACGCTTCAGTCACAAATTATTAATGTATATTATTATATATTTTTCAAAACAGGTGAGTTAAGTTTTGATCCCGGATCAAAACAAATACTCGTAATGACTATATATTTAGAGACAACAACGCACGCAACACTTCCCGATGCACGCCGTGTGCTTGTTGCGCGTAAACTGACTCCGTTGGAGAGAGTTTATACCGCCCGCGAGTAAGCCATTTTTGCAACAACGTTTCTGATGCCGACTAGAAATTGCAAGAATGGAAAAACTCTCTGTAGAGTAATCGGTCGCAAGAAAGGAGTGCATCTGCCGAGGCATATGGATGGCTAGTTTTCTCTCATGTTTGTTGTCATGGAAATGTTTGTCATCCTTTCTAACGACGACGGGGAAATCTGACTGGAATAAACTTTACACTGTAAGCAAAATAAAATAGCATACGTGAATTTTCCATAATCTCTCCACAGTGAAGAACACAAAATTCTAAAATCCAACAAATAACACTCCTAGAATATCTTAATTCAAAGTCAAATACATTAGTTTTCGAGTTCAGCTCTTTCTCAGTTACATTACTGAAAAATTGTACGTCTTGGTGTTTTGGTTTCGATAAAGAAATGTGTTGCATATTTGAAAAAACTAACGATGTAAGTAGAGCTGAAAATGGTGTCTAGATTAAATAAATGCAACATTTCCATCATTTCAGTTAGCTCTCGAAATATATTAACATTTTGAATAAAACTATGGGTCATTTTTGAAGAACCTAATGCAGTCGATAATATTTAGCTCTTTTTACAGAACATTGTACACTCTGCTACTATTAGAGACCATAATTGTACTCTGTTTCTCTCAGGCTCAAACAAAACGCAACTGAAATGCGCCTGCCATCAATCAGTGCCGACTCTCAATTATCCACGTTGATCAATCTCCAAGTTTTCTATTTCCTGTGAAATTACACGACAGCACAGTGCGCCATCTATAACATTTCGGGCTTTATGTTGATCACTGATGCATTGAAGTGTTTTCTGAGCCAATTTGTTACGTAGCTGAGAATTTCTGCAGTGAAAGCAACTTACTCAACACCGAAGAAGAGTGAAACTGCTCCCGGCGCGAGTACGGACGATGGCGTATGGCGCTCTCGCGTTGCTTGTATGAGAGCTAAATTCCCGAACACAAAACCTTCTTGTAAAAATCCGGTGTAAAATTCAACATATGGCTCTGTTTTGCATTAGGAGAACTGGTGAGTGACGGCACCTAGAAATAAATGTGAAATGCGCACGAATGACTGGCGTGAGTTCGAAAGCTAAAAAGCCAGCTATAAACTTGAAGTCATGTTACGTGTCTGTTGGAAATTATAACTTTTATTAAGGAGTATAAAAGGTAAACTGTTCAAGCAAACTTCAAATCATTGAATTATTGTCAGTTTCATTTCATTTTAGGCAGTAAAATTCACTATCGTAGCGAGAATAACATAATAATCACATCATAAACCACAGTTGCACCATATTCATAAAAAAGCAATGCAATTCTTAAACGGTATAGTAAAAAACTATACTCATTTGAAGCACTAAAGGATTAAGTTATGCAACATTTCACTTGATTTGCTAAGAATCATTCAGAGTCTGCAAACTCTTCTGAATTCATTAAGGGTAGAGTATAATTATTATACTGACACAAAAAAAGTTGAAATTTTTTTTTGTAATACGAAGCCTTTTTTCAGCCTCCCATGAACTACAAAAAGGCAAATTTACATAATGTAATAATTTTATTGCTTAAGGTACTGCAGGGTCTTACTTATTTCTCTACATAATCACCAACACGGATACAGCCCGGTTGTGCAAGGTACGGGCAATTGTACATGATCGCTACGATCGATACTCCTGCCAAATGTGAGTTATGAAGTTTAATCTGTTTTCTGCAAGCAGAAAGATGTATTGCTGGTGAAATCCGTCGCAGAATGAGGACTATGCGGTGACAACTTCATGAGTGAGGGTAGTGTACGGAGATGGTGTAGAAAATTTAAAGTTTGACGTTGGTTCGCTAAATTTTCTACACCATTCCCGTACATTACTCTCACTCAAAGTTGTCACCGTACACTTTGTTCATTCTGCGATGGATTTAAAAACACTACATACGTCCTTCTGCTTGTAGAAAACGGATTGCACTTCGTAACTCACATTTAGCGGGAACATAGATCGTGGCAGCCATCAATTGCCTGTACCTCAGGCAATCGGACTGTATCCGTTTTGGTGATTGCGTAGAGCAATAAGTAAGAGCACTTTTCGTAATAAAACCATTAAATTATGTAAATTTGCCTCTCTTTATAGCCCACTAGAAGTTGAAAAAAACAGCCCTCGTATTTGCATCAATGTGGTGATAGTTACAGCTACATTAAAAAATCCTATATTCCATACTGTTTTGCATTAACTGTTTTGTATGACAAGCATGACAAATACGTTTGTAAGATGTGTGTGGTGCGCTATAATGTGTCGAACATAATATTATGTAAACATTCGCTGTGAATTAACTGATTAATGTCCATTATTTAATTTTTAACAAAATTACTTTTTCCCCAATCATTGACGGGCAAAAATAATTTTTATTGTTCATATTTATTACTGCATTCATTGTTACTCATCAGATATATCTAAAGAAATTTATAATGATATTCAAAAAATTCCTTACATCGTAATCTTATTTGTGGATCGATTACATTTATGTCACCAGATATGATGCCGCGTCTATCACTGAAATGACACGCGGCCTTTGCCATTCACCTCAATAAGCAACAACTCTCAAATTATTTTGCACAGACTTAATTTTGTCAGAGTCGATAGGCTGTCAAATACTGACTCTGTGACCTTTTTGTGAGCGGAATGCCAGAGTGAAAGTCAGAAATGTTTCTTCTGTGTAAAATTCAACTCAAACATTACATTATTCATAGAATATATTCACAATGCAACGGCCGATCAGCACTCTTAGCTGCACGATAAGTACTTGCTCTAACCCCAGATATGAGGAAGACACGTCTAATATGTTAAATATAGCATTAAATTAGGAGCAGAGTCTTATCCCACGACACGACCGTGTATTATGTAAACAGCCGTAATTCAGCGACATAATCATGCATCAAGAATAAGGGTTGTTAACGACATGATCGTATCAGAAATACGGTTGTAGACGAGTAATATTTTTATAATAAATATATGTACATGCTATGACAAAACCTGTCAAGTATCAACAATCGACCCAATACAAGTACAAGACGCTATTGTGATCAATGAACCAGTATGTCCTTCATTTTTATGAAATAAACTTCTTTTTCAAAAATGTACGTTTGATTTCGCTCAAATGGAGAGCTGAGCTTCATGGTATCCACAGGAATTTAGGATATTTAGATTTGGCAACCCCCTGTTATTTAGCCCCCGCTATATAAAGATGCTTTAAAAATTAAAAGCAGATATTGACAGAAAGACCTCATTTATTACTCTCATGACAGTAGAGTGATTGGAATGCTCACATTTGTTCGACACGGTCACTATTATTATTGTAGATTAGCATTTTTGATACATTTAAAAATTTAATTCATTAAACCTCTGTATTTAATAACAAAAGATGATTGGGAATATTGCCCGTCTATTACCAATACGTTTCTGGCCACAAAAATAATGTTTCTTTCTATATATGGCTTCCAGAAATATGTAGAAAGAGCTTTGATTGATTTTCAATTATTTTTTTGTAATTTAGCTTGGTGCTGGTATGAATTTAGCTAGAGGCGGAAAATTCCATGCCTACATAAAAATATGATAGTATACGTAACAGTCACTATGATATCATTATCTCGAACAATTCATTGAAAGAAAATTATTCTAGGGCTGACTAAGGTCAACTTAATAATAAACTAATAATTTCACAATTTGTGCTCTGGTATATATCATGGAGCTCATGCTTGTCAGATTATGCTTGTATTTGACACACCAGCTATTGTTTAATTACTAAAAAACATTCAAAAATGAGAAAACCAGCGCTTCAATTCAGAGGACACATTTGAAAACTAATATTCAAACAGAACGGCTCATTTCCTGGTAGTAATTTTATTTATGCAATTTTCATATATTTTACAATGATCAGTTGGTTCATATTGGTACTTCAGGCAGTTTATCAATAGTTAAAATGCCCCAAAGTGAAAGTAAATGAAAATACATTACATAGTATGATATTTTGAATACATTTTATATCTTGAAGAATATATCAACACGTCAGATTCAATAACATCTGAGGTAATACAGAGGCATGAACAGCCGAGGTTTTACAAAGGCAGGAACAACCGAAATTTCCAGAGGTAGGAACAGCCGAGGTCTTCCAGAGGCATGCACAACCGAGGTTTTCAAGAGGCATGAACAACCGAGGTTTTCCAGAGGCATGTACAACCGAGGTTTTCAAGAGGCATGCACAACCGAGGTTTTCAAGAGGCATGAACAACCAAGGTTTTCAAGAGGCATGAACAACCGAGGTTTTCCAGAGGCATGAACAACCAAAGTTTCCCAGAGGCATGAACAACCGAGGTTTTCCAGATGCAGGAACAACTGAGGTTTTACGAAGGCAAGAACGTCCAAGAATTGGTGTATGCAACAATGTCCGAAGTTTTACAGAGATAGAAACACAGATTTCAAAAAGTCACCAAATAGATGCAGGAAACAAAAGATAAATACCGCAACGAAACAATGAACGACTGTAAAAATGAAGAACCATGTAATAATTGCATGACAAAAGTCACTCGATTTTTTGCAATGAGTTATTTCCTAGATGACGTATACTATATGTTGTTCTATGTAGTAAGCCTAGTTAAACACGCATAAAAAAACAATTTCACGCGCTGATCTTGTTCATGCTTAAGCCAAGGATTCTAACATGCGCACCTACAATAAAATTTCTTCATACGTTCAGTTGAAAATGAAATCTTCCTTTTAAACTTATGGGATTTTTGATATTCAAGACCCATGAACAATTTAATGGCGTTAGACATAAGATTATAGGATCTACTCGTATAACCGATCTGACTTCTTAGGCTTGAGATGATGAGGTTGCTGAAAAAAAAGAGTATGGGCGTAATTTTTGTGACTCGATCAAAGAATGCTTTTGAGGTTCAAGGGTGGAGGAGTTCTGCAGTGACTAGAAACTAAGCGTACCTTCGAAGCAATAATTTAAAATCTAGGATTGAATATTCGTACTTCTGATCCGTCTATTTTCTGGGTATGGGATATAGTACCTGTGACTTGAATGACATCGAAACCAACATGTGAAATTGAGTTTAAAGTGTTATTTAGAGCATGGACATGTTTACAGAGTTATCTAATGCACGGACATTTTGACAGCGTTATCTAATGCACCGACATGTTTACAGCGGTATATAATGCACGGAGTTTACAGCGTTATCTACTGCACCGACATGTTTACAGCGTTATCTAATCCACCGACATGTTTACAGCGTTATCTACTGCCCCGACATGTTCACAGCGTTATCTACTGCACCGACATATTTACTGCGTTATCTAATTCACCGACATATTTACTGCGTTATCTAATTCACCGACATGTTTATTCCGTAATCGATCTAGCGCGCAGATGGAAATTCAAAACGAAGGCCAGGTGCACGTACACTTGAGCTGAGAAATTACTGCACACTTCATGCTATAGATGAAATTTATTGAATTTTCATTACAGTTTTTATTACATAAGTCTTTGAATCTTAGGCACAAATAGCTCACAAAAATAATGTCCTACCCTCTGTTAAACGTCAGCCAAAGAGTTTAATAGATTTTTAATATTTCTTAACTACGAACGAATGATCAGAAAATTTTTTCATTTAATTTTAGGATATTGAAAACAATAAAATCATATTCTAATTAAAATTATTATTGGTGCCAGAGCCTGTGCTGCTCGTACTTTTGGACGATCAAATTTCTCATTAAACATACAAACCAAAAATATCATGGATTTTGAATGAATTGTTTTTTCAATCTTTAATGTATGATTTTTTTATAGAATGATGGAGGGAGGCTATAACGACTACAGGAACTGACAGCTTGACTTATGCTTGTCCTGTACCACAATTGGTGGTTTACCCTGGAGCTGTTACAAAGATAAGAGTGTAGCTTCCTTTAAGAAAGTTCCAGCATTCAAGAGAAGGAGCTCCCAGTTCCCCCACAACAGAGGCGTGTACAATCTATGTTTGAATGATACAACTGATTATAAGTAAGTATGAATTTTACCGTGGGTTATGGGAGAGTTTATCCTTCATACTGCAGTCCTAGAATGCGCACCTCAGGCCTGCTACAATAGAAAGAACGCAATTGATGGAATATGAAATTTCTGCGTTGCCGCAGAAGAGGCAAAAGTTCGTGTCTGAGAAAACACTCTGCCTACTGACTGTAGTGAGAGTGTCATGGAGCTCCTAACACGCGAAATTAACTTCGCTTGTTGTGAATGCGAAGCTTGGTAAATCTAGCTAACGTCGTGTTCACAGCCCGAAAAGTTAACTTTGCTATAATATTTTAGGTTTGTAATTTTTATTAACGACGAACGAATGGTCAAAAATACTCACAGCCCGCGAAATTAACTTAGCTAGTTGTAAATACGACGGTTTCTAGCGGTACGCAGCACAGCCTAATGGTACGCAGAGCTACCGTCAGTCGACAAAAAAATAAAGTCCTACTGGTTGTCCACTAATATTTACTACTATAAATCACACACGGGTTTTGAAAACCAGGTCTTTTTCAAACAAAAACGTCATTGACTAGGGGCTAAAAATATTTCTCACTTCATGCAGAACAACATTCATATATGCCCTCGTTGTTCAACATCTTTCAAAACGATGAGAGAGTGAATTAAAGTACACATTCACACTTATACACGTGTTCCAGCCATCCAGAAAGCGTATCATCGAGTTAGGGAAGTGTGCTCAGTTCTAGGTAGGAAGAAGAATAGAGACAGGAAGGGAGAGAGTGACATGCATGTGTTGCGTGTTCAAACACACGCGGGAAAGTGTTTTAATCTGCCACTAATCGCATGAGGATGGCACAGGACAACTTCTAATTGATGATATGGATAATCAGCCTTCAGTAAAGTAAATTCATCGGTCGTTGATAGGGATTCGAGTCCACATTACAATTTGGTCACACCATCGATATAACTCCACGTGAGATATATCAATGAATAGATAAAATCCTCAATAATATTCAATTTACAAGACTAAAACTGCGGAATATTTATGACTAGAAAGTACATGTACCGTTGTTGCACCGATTGCTAAGATGCAATCATGCTTCGTTTTTAACTTTTTCTCGAGACGATATGCTTTAAAAAAATTGAATTCTGCATAGACTGGTAGTGTTTATACCAAATGTAATATAAAAGGAACTTTCAACTCAAATGAGAAGCGATAAATAAAAGAGGACTCAGATTTTTCAAATTACTTCAGAAGTAGATATGAACTACAACATTGTATTTGTTGCAAGTTTTCGGTATCTTTTGAAGGATGACATTAATGCGTCAATGAGGGAGAAATGTATCAGTATAATTCATTTCTTACGTCCATAAAGGCCTGATAATTTTATTTTTACGTACAATGAATATTATAGAACTGCTACTGCCAACTAACAATGTTGCATCTTTTATTGCTTAACGAGAGAAAAAATTTATTCTTGCTTATTGAAATGAAGAAACGTTTAACACTTCTTTTGCTCACATGTCAGATTAGCATCCAAGCAAATATCGTAATATTTTCATATTTGTCCTGCTCAGTTGAGAATTCATGTCATGTCCTAGGTTGCTTCGATTCTGGATACATCCTTAAGGGATTTCTTCAACAAATAAAAACTCCATAAAACATACATGTATGGTATTAGTGAAAAACCTGTACAAATACAAATGAACTAAGGACCGGAAGAAGTTCGTAACACAAGTGGGAAAATACCCTCAATGCTGAAGAAATAATACTGTACAGACTAATTTACGTGTACATCCGAGGAGTACAGCGCCAAACAAAAATATAAATTTGTATTTTATTCCATTTTAGAAATGAATTGTAATAGCTTGTAAAGTCTGACATGACGTCAGTAAGACTTACTGCCTTATGAAGTTTCTTTCGTTATTTCCGACGTTTTCTGAATAGAAATGCGTCACGTAAAATAGTTCTCTTGTGATACTTCTTAAGCATCAGTGCTTGTACTTATCCACTACTAGATGAGTGTGCTCCAAAAGTATTTTTTACTTATTGCCCAAGATTAAATTTTCACTGTACTCACACTCATACTCGAACATTTCAAACCGGAAGGTTAACAAAATCACTCATATGTAAAACTTCCGCTAAATTTCTCACGGCATCAGTGATTTAGTAGAACAAAAAGCTGCAAGATGTTTTCCACTAGGTCTCATTTCAAAAGACTTATTGAGCTAATTTCTGAGGGCACAGTGATGTTCAGAATTGCATAATACCTTCTGAAATTTTCTTATGGTATTTGTCTTTGCAAGAAAAACTTTAAATTAACATTTATCTGGTCAAACATGGCCACAATGATCAGAAATTTTCAAATAATAATTGCTTTCGAGTAAATCATATTTTCATCTTCATTAACAATGCTTCCATGTGGATGAAAATAGCTTGTTGAACTCGCTAGTTACACAATTTCATATTACAGAGCTAAAATACATTATTTCGTTCTGCTCACTATCGTTTTGGTCCACCAAAACGTTGTTTATTCACAGGTGTATACATTTCAGTCATGCAACGTAAAAATCGCCTCAGTAACTCTTCCTATACCACATTTTCCGATATAGTTTTATTTACTGCTTCCACCACAGCGTCACACCGACTACTGTACGTTCAAGCATGGCACTCCGTGTCACAGCCTCAGTTTCCCATACTTTCGTCACGGTGCTGCCACTCGCGTGCATAATGTCCAATTCTCCATATGTGCGCTGGGGTTGGAACTTATATGGGATATCCTTATCGCTGCGTGGGAATGAGGCTACATGGAAAACCAGTTTTAGGACAAAGCCGATAAATTTACTGGCGTACCATACTGTCTCCCTAACAATAGTATATTTCTAAGTGTTTTTCGAAAGACAGGACTTTGAATATAGTTTGAAAAGGAAAAACAACTAAATTAGTCATTATTGAAAATTTTGTATGAACAGTCTAGTCGGGATAATTGTTGTTCATTCTTTTATTTAATATCAATCTTATATTTATGAAATGCAATCCATTTAGAGATATATGGGGCGAAATCAGCACTATAAAGTATCAGACCGATATGAAGCAAATTCAACAACTACAAGATTTTCTGTGTGTAGCACATTCATAACAATCATCAATCTCGTTTGGAAAATCGAAAACTATGGAAGTTATGATGAATAAAAAATAAATGGGAAATACTTCGTTAATGAAATAACTGTGTAGATAAAATATTTTAGCTTTCATGACTAACATGCAAGCACATTAATACAGAACAGACTGATAAAAACTGAAGTCTTTACTTAAGATTTATAAGAAAATTTGTACAGTGTTCCCTCACTTATCGCGGGTGTTACGTTCCAGGACCACCTGCAATAAGTGAAAATCCACGATATAAGGACGCTATATTTATTTAAATATGACGCACAAAATAACAATATATTATTTTATAACTACGCACACACGATAGTCCGATTCCAACGTGAAATAAAGCGGTGAGGGCAAGCTCCGCTCGAATGGAAGAAAACAAGATGCGACGGTTATTGAGCCAATCAGCGAATAATATTATATTCTCTATTGGTCGCAGCATTCTCTGGTTCGTCGCTATTCATTAGTCAACCAATCATGTGTTGTTTACAATCTCACGTCGGCAAGCGGCCGCAGCGCAAATCCTACTGTTTGACTTTGGTGTATTCATCTGCTGAGTAAACACGATATTTACTTTAAATCTTAATTTTTTATGATTTATAAAATTATTTAAGTGTTAGAATTCATATTTTTAATACATTTTTATACATTTTGTAATTTTTAAAGCAAAATTCATTATATATGTATATTACCTTACTGTAAAACACGTACTACGTATGGGCAGAGCGAGTACCGCAAAAATCCGTGAAACAGCGAAAATAATGCGATAAATATTTGACAATATTTTTGAAAAACCCACGAAATAGCGAGTCCGTAATAAACGAAACGCAAAGTAGTAAGGGACCACTGTATATCCTTTTCGTTAGATTTCGGACAGATCTGTGCAAATTTGAATAATCTTAAATTCCGAGTTAAATTTTTTCAATTACGTTTTGGATTTTTAAACAAAAACTGAATAAAGATCAGAGCAAATTTGAACTAAAGTTCTAAAAAAGAACAGTTTTTATAGATTTTTGTTTGCGCCATCCCCACTAACATTTATCGTTTCAGATTTTTCACGTGCTCATTCGACAGATTTAGGAACATTCGGGTATTACTGTATTTTTAATGTAGGTATGACGGTACTATCAAGCAACAGACAATAAAATGAAATCCAACTTTTGTAATATGCGTGATTTCTAAAGCGATATTTACCAGTCAATCCTTGCGCAAGAACTACAGGATTTCAATTCTTGAAACTCCTTTTGAAAATCCACCAAAGTATATGAGTTAAATACCAGAAATACCTTCAACATATTTCTAAATACTCTAGTTTAAACATTTTCCATACACATGGGCGATGAAGAATTACATGCTTGTGTTAGTTCCATACTTTGCAATACCATGGCAACAAAGATGTCGTCATGCACAATTGTATCTGCAAAACATGAGATTTTAGACAGCGTGATAGGCAGTTGATTGATTAATTCTTGCTTTCACACCCTTCAGATCGGGCGGTAGATTTACGGTTGTGACTTCCCGTTATGCTGGAAATGCGACAGTCACGTGCACGTCATGCTTACACTGACCTCCTGTGTTTGTCATTAGCATTGTGTAAATGAGCAGGATCATTTGCGCAAAGTTTACACTCCTCATGTACCGTTAGAAAATTTGTACGAGCATACTTGTTTTCCTTCGGTGTGACCATAGGTAATTGACTTCAAAAGCTTTTTGCTGGAAAATTTGACGAGTTCGGTATCCATCATTTCCTAAATAGACTCAAGATTTCACACAGCGTCAAAATACGTAACTCAAAAAAACTGTCAACTTTAATGGTCTTATTGATTTGAAACATGCATGATGAGAGGCAGGTCCTAAAAAATCTAGAAATAACTTCATGAAACGGAACACGTTTTAAAACAATCATTGTTTGGTCTGTAATATTACTACCATTTGTTTGCATAAAGCTCGTTACTTATTCACAGCCAGGCGAATAATAATAATTTACATTGAAGCGTCTTCGCTATCAAACATGTATGAGCTCCATTAAGCATGCAAACATGTGACCATAAACAACTTACAGAAACAGTTAATATCATTATCAAGCGAGGCCTAAAGCATTGACAGTAAGAAATATTTCAGTCTTTATCTTTTCATTTTCTTAGTCGTAGAATAGGAAGTTACGGTTCTATAATCAATTAATTTAGACAGATCTCTGATTTGACAAATAGAGGGCGCAAACATATGAAAAATTTTAAAAGCGATAATGGTTTTCACCCATGATCTCTGTTAGAAATTCTGATTATATATATATATATATA
>VCRD01009212.1:3246-15331 GCA_006783055.1 Trinorchestia longiramus
CAAATCAGCACTCAAGAGTGAAGAGGAAACAAAGAAAACCCGACAAAGCCACAGTGAAAATGAAGAAAGAGTTATGAAAGTGAAAAACAGTAAAATTTTTAGCTATGTATGTGGTAAGTCAGGTCATAAGAAAGTTGAATGTAAAAATTACAGTGCAAAGAAAAATCGGTGGTGTTCTATTTGTGCAACTCATGACACTAATTTTTGCCGAAAGAAAGATACAGTGACAGTAAAGATGTGAAAAGCTCTTTTTGTTTTAGAGTAACAACACACCCAGGAAGTGCTTCTGTAGTAGACAGTGCTAATTTACTGGTGGATTGTGGAGCTGTAGGGCCGCTAAAATATCGGGAATATTTTAGTATTAAATAATATTAAATTCAGTAATACTTTAGAGGTAATTTTTATAGGTATTTCACGTCATTTGAAACTAGTATTTTAAAGTTAGAAATTCAATCGTAGTTCCAACCCCAAATTGTAACTCTCGTTTATAGAACACCATAGTCAACCACGTGCCTGTAGGCTAAGTGCCCGTCAGTTCCTTCTCCGCCGTTCCCCAGTGTACAGTAATCTTATTCGCGCTTTCAGTCTCTCTGACGGGTAAGTTTTCCATTGACCATGTGTTAGGAAGTAATGCGTTTCACTTACCTACCATATATTCCCTAAATTTATTATTTTAGCTTTGCCTAGATATGAAGTCGTGCTTTGATTCGCGTTACTCTGTGATTTATAATTAATCCCAATATAGAACGTTTTTTTAATAATAACTTGCATCGGCCATTAAATTCATTGTCTAATTTCATCTCACTCGAGTCTCTACGTTCGAGTATTTTATGAGGAGCATACCGAAAGATCGACCAGCTATTTTGATACGGTTATTAAATTTCATAGCCTCGGGTAGAAGCTGCCTCTCTGTAGCAGCCGGCTAATTAGTTCCGATTCTTTAATGTTTTACTCAACAGTTGTATTATAAAGTTACCTTGTGTTATTGATTTTTTGTTGTTAAGACTAATAGTTGCAACTCTACGGTATATTCTAACCGTAATTCGCTTACCTCTATTAGGCTTGCTCTCCCGTTGGTGGCGTGTCTCGCGAATGATGTACGTCCTCCAACCGTGTACAATGATGCGAATTCGACAACCTTCGACCGTGACTCACAACCTCTACTTGCGTGACGATTATCCCTAAACTTGAATCTGCTTAGCCTACTACTTTACAAGTACAGATCTCCACGACAACGACTACTTTTCTCGAACAACCAACGTGCAACCTGCACCTGCGCCTCTTCGCGCGTCCACAACCACAGCAACGACACGTATACGACAGGGCTCAACCCGCAACTGAGGCTGCCCCGCATCATCTCTCCCTCAAACTCAGGCGTCCCCGTTGAGGTGCCAATTACTAATTTATAAATTATGCCACATTTTTCTTGCTAAATTCTGTATTTATTTTGAGTTACTTATTGGTCTTTATCAGGGCAGGTTTCAGTTTCAGGTTCAGTTCAGTTCCAGTCTCAGTCTACGAATTTCTCAATTTCGGTCCTTGATCTTGGCTTTAACTTCTGATGATTTTGATCGTGTCAAATAATAAATCTGCAAGCTACGAAGCCGATCGTATCACTTCCCTGGAAGAACATCACCTCACGAAATAATCACTACAGAAAATAACACGTTCCCTAAAGTGGCTCGTTCTCTAAGTGGTGACTCTAAAGTGGTAACCCCAGTAAATGTTCGTACCCCAAAGTGGTGACCCCTGTGAAGAAATACCCTCCTTCTATACATTCAGATCAAGTTCACGAAACATCCTCAACGAAAAAATATTCTGCCGAAAAATAAAAATTCATATCAAGCACAAAGAAACATCCATACGAAGCAACATCCTCCTTCAAAACATTCATATGAAGCTCAAGAAACAACCCCAGTGAAGAAACATTTTTCCCGAAGAACAACTCCATTGACGAACAATTTCCTGTGAAACTCGATCCTCTTCCAGCCAACGGCCGAAAGTCATAAAACGACCGAGAAATTCCTTCGAAGACACATCCTGCCTTCAACAAGAGGAGGCGACCGCAGAAACCATCCCCGCTCCAGCTCAGCCTCAGTCAGGCTGGCTTCAATTAGCCTCGGATCAGAGTGCACAACAAACTCCGCCGGGTTTCCAGCGAACGTTTGGGAAGTAAACTAATTGTAAACATTTTCTTGCCTTGCTGTGTTCGTGTCTAATTCCTGAATTTATTTCCCCTGCTGCTATATTTACCCTTCTTTATATTGAGCTATATTTTTTCCTCTCCCCATCATTCTTTACTGAGGCTAGTTCGCCTATTGCTCATATTTAATTTAATGTCGCTTCACGAAATTCATAACCTGACTCATGATGACTGTAGCATAATGTATAAATTAGTAATTGGCACCTCAACGGCGACGCCTGAGCTTGAGGGAGAGATGATGCGGGGCAGCGTCAGTTGCGGGTTGAGCCCTGTCGTATACGTGTCGTTGCTGTGGTTGTGGGCGCGAGAAGCGGCGCAGGTGCAGGTTGCACGTTGGTTGTTCGTTTAAAGTAGTCGTTGTCTTGGAGATCTGTACTTGTAAAGTATTAGGCTAAGCAGATTCAGTTACTAATGCTGAATGTTGAAATTTTCCATCTTGAATGTGTTCGACTTTAGTGTGTTTAAGGTTATTGTGCAACGCTGTGAAGAATACTCTAGTAACGGAATGCGTTTAGAGTCGGCTAGTGGTAGAGAACCACTTTCTCAGAGCGTTCTCTGGTTCCGGTCCCATTCTTGTGCCTGCCGTTGCCATGTAGACATTGGCGTCTGTACTATAACCAAACTGTGTTCACTGAAATAAACCTGGTTAGCGTAATCCCGCTCCTGTGATTTTTCTAACCTTCTAACAAAGGTTATGGGCCCAGAACACGCTCCAAAGATAAATCTTCAGTGAACACAGTAAGTCTCGAAGCAAACTGTGGTAACTACAAGGAAACGTAGAAGTTTGTTGACTTAACACAGTGCAGCAAGTGTGAAGAACATGGCAGACTCTAACAGTGGTAAAAGTTGCATGAAGCCACTCAACGAGAGAAATTATACAACATGGAAGATACATATGATGATGTGTCTTGTGAAGGATAAACTGTGGGATATAGTTCGAGGCACTGAAACTATATCCTCAACGGCAGATGAGGCAGTTCGGAGGAGGTTTGAATCTCGCCTAGATTTAGACTTGGGCAAACACATTTAAGCTGAAGAAAAAGCTGTTCAACATGAAGTTGGAAAATGGTCAAAATTTGCAAGATCATCTAAAAGTGTGTGTTGAACTCTTTGAGGAGCTGGCCATCATTGGTGATGCTATGGAAGAAGAAGAGCGTGTGATCATCCTGCTATCATCAGTACCAGATAGGTTTTCTACTCTGGTAACTGCTCTTGAAGCTCATGAAAAGATACCAGCGTGGGAAGTTGTAACTGAGCGTCTCCTAAATGAAGAAAGAAGACAGCAAGGCGGCCTTGGTACTTCAGACTCCAGTGAAAAAATTGCTAGTGAGTGCAGCCACCGTAGTCGAGTGGTATGCGGCCCGTGTTCTGTATCGGGTCTCTGCTTGTGCAGAAAGACTGCGTGCGGGTTCGAAACCCGGCAATGAATACGAGTTATTTCTCGTTTCACGCCGTGAGCTCGCACTTATCGGTAAGACCTCAACTCATCGCCCATGGACACATCCCAGGATCGTCGCATGGAGCTCACCATCATCCTTACTCTAACAATGTTAACCTTAAGAATTTAAAAACCAATGTACTAAATGTCTATGTACTGTGTACTTGATTGGAAATAAATATTGTTAAAAATATTGTTTCAAAAGGAACAAAAAGCTCATTAAGTGTTTTGAATGTGGTAAAGAAGGCCACATTAAGAGACAGTGTAGAGTCTATGAAGAAAGACTGAAAAAAGAAAATAGAACATTTCAAGCAATCAAAGCAGTAGATGCACGAAGCTCGGCTACAGGTGAAACTACTATGTTTACTAGTGGTTTTTCTATAGGTAATGTTGACTGTGATTCCTGGATAGTTGACTCAGGTGCTACTCAACACATGTGCAACAAGCAAAGTGAATTTTCATCTTACTCTGATCCATCTTCTCCTGTAAGAGTTGAAATTGGTGATGATAGAGCTTTGAAAGGTATTGGAATTGGAGATGTGCGTCTTAAAATAACACTGCCTAACATGCAGGTAAAGAATTGTGTTGTCAAAAATGTGTTGTTTGTGCCAGAGCTAGCTTGCAATTTGATTTCTGTTGCTCAGAATGCAGAATGTGGTAAGGAAACCCATTTCAATAGAAGCACATGTGAGATTGTAGATGAAAATAATGAGACTTTATGGAAGACTTTATAGACTAGATTGTTCCTATCATGTAGCTGCAAAATGCTCGAGTGTCTCCTCGGATGACCTGTTGTGGCACAAGAGATTTTGTCATCTAAGATTTGATAATCTTAAGAAATTGAAGTCTCTTGATCTTGTTAGAGGTTTTGATTGTTCTCTAGGAAATGAGAATGTTTTTGTGAAAATTGTTGTGATGGCAAGAGCCATAGACTTCCTTTTTCTAGAGTGAAACTTAAGGATACAGGCTGTATGATTTTAATGCCAAAAGGTCTTGCTGAGTAGAGATGTGGTATTTAATGAATCTCAGTTTATGTCATTTGAGAAGGAGCCTTTTAAAGAAATTGAGTGTGTTCCTTGGTCCTTCCCTCAAGAAGAAAAATATGAGGATTCAGAAGGAGAGTTGGAGCTCCGTCGTTCAACTAGGAACAGAGCTGCTCCTGATAGATTTGGAGGATGGGTATAGGTGTGATGCAGACTAAAAATGAAGTGTTCTTAGAGCAGTCTGCTTATACTAAGGCCCTGTTGTCTAGGTTTGGCACAGATAAAGCAAATTCTGCTGCTACTCCTGTAGATATTAATGCAGACCTTGTCACAACTTCAGATGAAGTTGAGGAATGTGACAAAGACTTATACCAAAGTGCTGTAGGTAGCCTTTTGTACTAAGGAAATTGATCTCGTGTATTGTCCTTCGAATGATATGCTTGCTGATATGTTTACTAAGGGTCTAAGTGCTGAGTAGTTCTCTAGGCTGAGAAGGAAGCTAGGTGTAGTTTTCTTTGAGAAGCACATTCAATGTGGGAAGGAGTGTTGAATGTTTAAATGTTCCACCTTGAATGTGTTCGACTTTAGTGTGTTTAAGGTTATTGTGTAACGCTGTGAAGAATACTCTAGTAACGGAATGCGTTTAGAGTCGGCTAGTGGTGGAGAACCATTTTCTCAGCGCGTTCCCTGGTTCCGGTCCCATTCTTGTGCCTGCCGTTGCCATGTAGACATTGGCGTCTGTACTATACCCAAACTGTGTTCACTGAAATAAACCTGGTTAGCGTAATCACGCTCCTGTGATTTTTTTAACCTCCTAACACTTTTCACATTGAATGTGCTTCTCAAAGGAAACTACACCTAGCTTACTTCTCAGCCTAGAGAACTTCTCGGCACTTAGACCCTTAGTAAATATATCGGCAAGCATATCATTCGAAGGACAATACACGAGATCAATTTCCTTATTCCTTACAAGATCACGAACATAATGAAATTTGATATCAATATGCTTACTTCTACCATGATATTTGGGATTCTGGGCGAGACAGATGGCGGATTGGTTATCTTCGTTTACAACCATGGGGCCACCTGTTTTAAACTCCAAATCATTAAAAAGTTGCTTCAACCAAATTGCCTCTTGGGCAGCACCAGCTAGAGCAACATATTCAGCTTCAGCTGTTGAGAGAGCAACACAAGACTGTTTGACATATCGCTAAGTTATCACTGAGTTACTCAAAGTAAAACAGTAACCCGAGGTCGACTTTCTATCACTTCTGTCACCAGCCTAATCCGCATCTGAATAACCAACACATTTATCAGAGCAGTTACTGTACAAGATACCTAACTCAGACGTACCTTTCAAGTATCTAAATATTCGCTTCACACCCGTCCAATGATTCTTAAGTGGCTTTGAACAATATTTAGCAACATTATTTACAGCAAATGTGATGTCAGGACGCGTTCTTGTCGACAGGTACAAAAGACTACCTACAGCACTTTGGTACAAGTCTTTGTCACATTCCTCAACTTCATCTGAAGTTGTTACAAGGTCCGCATTAACATCTACAGGAGTAGCAATAGAATTTGCATTATCCATGCCAAACCTAGACAACAAGGTCTTAGTATAAGCAGGCTGCTCTAGGAACACTTCATTTTTAGTCTGCATCACACTCACACCTAAGAAATAGCTAAGTTTACCAAGATCTTTCATTTTGTACCTAGCACTGAGGCACGATTTTACCTCATTAATCTCATTAAGACAGTCAGATGCTATAATGATATCATCTACATACACAGAAATGATACACAATCCCTCATTACTAACACGGGTATAAATACAAGCATCATTTTTGGATTGTTTGAAGCCCAATTGCTTCAAATGACCATCAAGAGCTGTGTTCCAACACTTAGGGGACTGCTTCAGCCTATACAGAGACTTGTTTAATCTACAAACAAGATTTTCATTGCCTTCTGAAACAAAACCTTCTGGCTGGGTCAAATAAATTTCCTCACTCAGCTCTCCATTGAGAAATGCAGTAGCCACATCCATATGATGAAGCTGCAAATTGTGCTTAGCTGCAAGAGCTAACACAGCACGGGCTGACTCAAACCTTACTACAGGACTGAAAGTTTTATCATAATCAACTCCAAACTTTTGAGCATACCCTTGAGCAACAAGCCAAGCTTTGTACGAGCAAACATTTCCATCTGGACCAGTTTTCTTTTTAAAAGTCCATTTACACCTGATTGGTTTCTTGTTCTTTGGACACTCTACATGAGACCAGACATTATTTATATTCATGGATGCCATTTCCTCCTCCATAGCTGCTTTCCACAGTTTGGACTCAGGCCCATGAAGTGCTTCTTCTATTTTGCAGGAACATCAAATTTATCTTGAGCAAAGCACACCCATTCTCCAAATCTATCAGTAGCAGCTCTGTTCCTAGTTAAACGACGGAGCTCCAACTCTCCTTTGAATCCTCATGTTTTTCTTCTTGAGGAAAGGAGCAAGGAACACACTCAATCTCTTTTGAAGGCTCCTTCTCAAACGACATAAACTGAGATTCATTAAATACCACATCTCTACTCAGCGAGATCCTTTTGACATTAAAATCATACAGCCTGTATCCTTTAGTTTCACTCTAGAAAAAGGAAGTCTATGGCTCTTGCCATCACAACAATTTTCACAAAAAATATTCTCATTTCCTCGAGAACAATCAAAACCTCTAACAAGATCAAGGGACTTCAATTTCTTAAGATTATCAAACCTAGATGACAAAATCTCTTGTGCCACAACAGGTCATCCGAGGAGACACTCGAGCATTTTGCAGCTACATGATAGGAACAATCTAGTCTATAAAGTTTTCCTACCTTACGACCAGCAACTATCAACTCATTATTTTCATTTACAATCTCACATGTGCTTCTATTGAAATGGGTTTCATTACCACATTCTGTATTCTGGGCAACAGATATCAAATTGCAAGCTAGCTCTGGCACAAACAACACATTTTTGACAACACAATTCTTTACCTGCATATTAGGCAGTGTTATTTTAAGATGCACATCTCCAACTCCAATACCTTTCAAAGCTCTACCATCACCAATTTCAATTCTTACAGGAGAAGATAGATCAGAGTAAGATGAAAATTGAATTTTCTTGTTGCACATGTGTTGAGTAGCACCTGACTCAACTATCCAGAAATCACAGTCAACATTACCTATAGAAAAAGCACTAGTAAACATAATAGTTTCACCTGTAGATGAGCTTCATGCATCTACTGCTCTGTAAAGTTTGTTGGTGGTTGGTGTATTTTTTTAGTTACCAACACTTTACAAAAATCTTGACTAACTGCCCGTGTGACCCTACTCAAGGAAATAAAGGAACTCGTCACTGGGACTCAGCTTGTATTCCAGGAAATTGGCACGAGAAATAGCTTGGAAATTCTTGGGATGCTTGAGCCAGTCCAGAGCGCCAAGATGATGGTTAGGCCAGTTCAGCTTCAGGTAAGAGTGGCCAGTCCGGAGCTATAGCGACAGTGGCTTGGAAATGCTGCACCAGCACGGTAGGTAATTAAGTGGGCTTCAAGTAGCAGTGAGTGGTCTCAGTCTCAGTGAGTGGGTTCCAAAATGAGTGTGATCTCCGTGTGGCAGTGAGTGGTCTCAGTCTCAGTGAGTGGGTGGCAGACGGTCCCCCAAATTCTGCACGTCATGTGAAGTGATGAGCACACATACGCGGATAATACCACATCACAAGTCCCATTGACAACTCTCACTGTGCCAGGCTAGAGTGCAGAAGGCAGCATTTGGTAAGGATCATTATCAAGCAACTCACCATTTAATCAAGCTCTTTGTTTGCACATTCTTACAATGAAGTGGTGGTTTAATTAAATTTATTTTATAAGTTATTGATAGGAGCAGAAACAAATTATTTTGTATCCATGGCAGGGGTCTTAGGGATTTGCATGTGTTTTTTTTAGAAAAACAATTTTAGCAACATCAGGAAATTTGAAAGAGTAAAAGTAATGAAATAAAACAGGGTTCATTCTTACCCTTCAACATTCATAAATCTGAATTAAATAATAATGATTTAGTTTAAGATCTTCAAAGAAGTAGCTTTTAGGTCTGCAATGATACATGATTTTTCCACATAAAAATAAACAAATAATAATTCTTAAGGTGACAAAATTAGGGATAAATGCTATAAGCTGAATGCTTTAATGAAAATCTACACCTGAGGAAATTGCAGGCTAGACTTATACTGTCTTTAGGAGTTGACTTGTTCATATGAACACTGTTGAATCATTCACTATAGCACAGTCACTGATTTATCACAATTTTTCAATAGAAACAATTCCTAACACTTGATTTTGCTCTAATAATTCACAATGCAGAAACAAACACTTGATACTCTAAACATCACCAAAGAACACAGATACACCGGCAAGGTAAACACAAAAATTAGACAAGACTGACAATACTTAAAACATAGTATGCTCACCAGGGGATTATAACCTAACGTCACATGTTGAAGTTCAGGTATGGCGGCTGAGAGAGCTACGTCTAGATAACGAGCGTGAGAATGTTGCCAGAAAAGTTTTGATTGGGAAATACTTTCTGGCTAACGCTCTTAATATTAATATTATTATTATAATGTGCACTAAATATGCACGTTTTAATTGTAAAGAGTTCGTAAAAATCACCCGAATATTAGTCTTATTTTTATTACTAAAAATAAAGGTTATTTTAATATTTGTAATTTTATAAGCTTTAGAGGGGGTAGCAGGTCATGCTACAGCTCTGTTTGCTTGGAATGTTCTATTTTCTTTTCTCAGTCTTTCTTGATAGACTCTACACTGTCTCTTAATGTGGCCCTCTTTACCACACTCAAAACACTTAATGAGCTTTTTGTTCCTTTTGAAACTCACTAGCAATTTTTCACTGGAGTCTGAAGTACCAAGGCTGCCTCGCTGTCTTCTTTCTTCATTTAGGAGACGCTCAGTTACAACTTCTTACGCTGGTATCTTTTCATGGGCTTCAAGAGCAGTTACCAGAGTAGAAAACCTATCTGGTAGTGATGATAGCAGGATGATCACACGCTCTTCTTCCTCCATAGCATCACCAATGATAGCCAGCTCCTCAAAGAGTTCAACAAACACTTTTAGATGATCTTGCAGATTTTGACCATTTTCCAACTTCATGTTGAACAGCTTTTTCTTCAGCTTGAATTTGTTTGCCTAAGTCTAAATCTCGGCGAGATTCAAACTTCCTCCGAACTACCTCATCTGCCGTTGAGGATATAGTTTCAGTGCCTTGGACTATATCCCACAGTTTATCCTTCACAAGACACATCCTCATATGTATCTTCCATGTTGAATAATTTCTCTCGTTGAGTGGCTTCATGCAACTTTTACCACTGTTAGAGTCTGCCATGTTCTTCACACTTGCTGCACTGTGTTAAGTCAACAAACTTCTACGTTTCCTTGTAGTCACCACAGTTTGCTTCGAGACTTACTGTGTTCACTGAAGATTTATCCTTGGAGCGTGTTTTGGGCCCATAACCTTTGTTAGAAGGTTAGAAAAATCACAGGAGCGTGATTACGCTAACCAAGTTTATTTCAGTGAACACAGTTTGGTTATAGTACAGACACCAATGTCTACATGACAACGGCAAGCACAAGAATGGGACCGGAACCAGAGAACGCGCTGAGAAAATGGTTCTCTACCACTAGCTTACTCTAAAACGCATTCTGTTACAAGAGCGTACAAAAGCGAACTGTGTTACATTACAGCGTTACATATTAACCTTAGACATACTAAAGTCGAACAGATTCAAGGTGGAACATTTAAACATTCAACAGTTTGATCTACTTGATGACTTGTACTAGGCCTGATATTTGCTATGTTGTTACATTACTGTCACAACATTTAACTCGTCCGACAAATGCTCATCTGAATTTGTGCAAATTTGTGTTGAAGTACCTTAAAGGTACTATTTTATTTGGTATGAAATTTGTAAAATCCGAGAACCCCATGCAAATTACTGGTTTCTCTGACTCTGACTGGGGTGGCTCCTCTGACCGTAAGAGCATATCAGGATATGTGTTTAAATCATCTAGCAGCAGTTCACTGATATCTTGGAAGTCCAAGAAACAGAATATTGTTGCTCTTTCAAGCTGCGAAGCAGAGTATATTGCCCTAACCTATGCTGTGCAGGAAGGAATTTTCCTCAAACAGCTACTGTGTGATATTAATGGATATGATGAACCTGTTGGAATTTTTGTTGATAATAGAGGTGCTATTGACCTAGCCAAAAACCCTGTTCATCATCAACGCTCGAAACATATAGACATAAGATATCATTTCATTCGAGCAATTATTCAAGATAATAAAGCAGTTTTGAGCTTTGTTCCTTCAGAGTAAAACATGGCTGACATGTTCACAAAGCCTGTTACTAGACAGTCATTGTTTAAGTTCAAAGTGTGTGTTTAATTCTAAGTTACTGTGTCTGACATGTTATCTAGTTTAGCTTTGTGTACATCAACTGCAAGGAAAGATGGAATTATATTGAGTACAGTACTCCTAACGCTGTTGCGGACTATGCATTATTGGTGCGTTATATTTTTTTTAGGTCTCTTGCTCAGTGTAATCTGTTGATTTACACTGATGATCTGTATTTTTGTTTTTCTGCTGTTCGAGATTCATAAAAAGATCTGAACGTTGAAATGTTAGCTCTAATTGGAGACTATGTGAACTTTTCCGTAGTGGGATGGAATACTTCTGTTGGAGGGGGCGTGTTGAGATCCAACTTCAGTATATATATTCATACATATATATGAGTTGCTGCAGTCACCCATTAAATTACCTCCGTCCCGTTTTCTATGTTCAAGTGTGAACCTCCTACGAGGACTCACTGAGTTCCTTCTTCTTCTTCTTGTAGCCAAGCCTGATGGACGTGTAGGGCCGCTAAAATATCGTGAATATTTTAGTATTAAATAATATTAAATTTAGTAATATTTTAGAGGTAATTTTTATACTTATTTCACGCCACTTGTGATTGTTTTTTAGTCTAAATTTAATCATGGTCGTGACTTCAAATTGTAACTCTCGTCGTTTATAGAAGAGTGTAGTCAACCACAGGTTCTCAAACCAAACGCCCGTTAGTCCGTCCATAACCATTATCCAGTGAACAAGTGTATTCGTGCTTTCAGTCTCTCTGACGGGTAAGTTTCTATTGACGGTTGTTAGGAAGTTTGGCGCTTCACTTAATTACTAGTTATTCCTTAAACTTATCATTTTAGCCCGGCTTAAGCGTTCTTCTGTAGGTTTAGCAGTTTGTGTAATTCCGGTGATTGTTTTTCGGTAATTCGACGGATCTCTCGTCGTATATTATTCCACAATACGGTAAATAATTTACCTAGTATCTGCAGTATTCGTATTGTTGAGATTTGAGTTTATCACGCA